>VXBL01010046.1:94000-115382 GCA_013400195.1 Aramus guarauna
TTTTTTTTTTTTTTTTTTTTGCAAAGTAGCTTTGTAATGTCCTTGTTGCTCATTCAGGCAATTGTACAAACCTGTATTTTTATTCTTGGATTTCTGTGTAGCAAATCCTATGAACTTTATAAATTGTAATGTTACAATATACTGAGTTCATCAATTCAGCAATCCATCTGTTGTCTTGTATCATTAGTTACAATGATTTATTTACATCTGCATATATTAATTACTTAATTTTCCTGCCCATTTGATGTATTCCTATTTTATATATTCCATGTTTTGTGTATATTTTGGTTTCTTGATAGTGTGTAGGCAATTTTATTATCAATTACTTATACTTTCTTAGTGCAGTTCAGTCAAACAGAAGTGTGCCTTTGAGACTCTGGATTCATCTCTGGATTTTACTAAATTTTAAACTTGTTTCCAGTTTCAGAGTAACAGCATGCTTAATTTTACATGCAAGTATAACTGAATAAGTAGAGTAAAATTTAAGTTTCACAAAATCAATGTATGATAATTTTTCTGTTGTCCAATAACAGTCAGACCTAAAGTTCTACTCTGTTCCATAAGTTTTGTTGCAGACACTAAATTCATGAGGGAAAGTGATAGCGTTAAACTACCAAAAGATGAAATAGTATATTCCCTTTTGTCTGTAGACTTTGGCCCTACAATTATATCAGTAAGGCCAAATATCACAGTAACAGCATGTAGCTCTGCAAAATACCTAATGAAAATTATTCCTAAATTTCTGCTCAACTGTTGGATTTCAGTTAAAATACTCTTAGAGGGCAAAATAATTTTAACAGAGCAGCACTTAAAAAAAAAAAAATCTTTAAAGGATTTTCTTTAATCCTGGCAAGCAACAGTTCAGACTTCTCATATAACTGGATAACATTTTTACAGCTTAAAACCATATTGGTATGGGTGATATCGCTTTCTCATAAAAGGAATTGCAGAGCACTCTGCTTATTTCTGACCGTGTAATGGATTTTTTGACACATTTAGTTATCCATCTGCTTTCTTCATTATGCAAGCACAAATAAGCTTCTTAAGTTTTTAATACTTTTTTTTTTTTACTTTTAATACATCATGATGGCTTTCTTCTTAAAATAATGTATTTCAATGTTTGTGCAAAAGTTGAGCTTCAGTTTGCTCATGGGCAATACTGCAGTTTATTCTTACTGAGAGAGGGCATACTGAGGGACTGGTTTTGACAGTAGTAAAATACTTCCTAAACAGGAAAAAGCATATGGAACTGGAATCAGAGCTTCAATCCCTTCAGAAAGCAAACCAACATCTCGAAAACATTCTGGAAGCAACTAAAGCCCACAAGCGCCGAGAAGTCTCTCAGTTACATAAGCTACATAGAGAAACTCTGACGGTATGAGAATAAGTTTATTTAGAACCACGCATACCTCCTGAGTTGTGTGAGAACATAGACTTTCATTTGTATGATCCCTTAACCTAACTAATGTTCTGGCATGTAATTCATACGTAATAAAGGAGATAGGCTACTTTTTTGTTCTGAAATATTTACTGAATGACTGCTACTGCAATCAGATGACAAATGTGAAAGTGTAGTGGTTTAGAACTAAAACTTTGAACATTTTATTTCATTATTCTGCTTATAGAGTTATGAAATACAATACCAGGCAAAGTATTAATGCCATTTCACAGTTAAATAAAGGTTGCTTTTTAATCTTTATGACAGAATATAACCACTCCAACAAAGGCTTACCAGCTAAGGTCTCGCCTAGTGCCGCGAATAAGCCCAGAAATCTTAGATTATCATTCTGAAGATTTTCAGTGTTCCAGAGAGATGATGGATAACATTTTGAAGGAGCCCATTCCCCCACAGATGAATGAACAAGCATATGAGGCCATTGCTGAGGAGCTCAAAGTGGCACAGGTGAATGTTCTGAATAAAAACTGAAGTGTATGTGTAACCTTATTATAAAGTGGGTTTTGGCATGAAATACTTCCCTCTCACCAAATATATTTTAATTTGCATGGGAAACTGAAGCTCTTGATGAATAGTTAGGGCTTCACTAAACAATTCTTTAATTGTACGTTGTTCTTAAGAGGATCTACAATGAAAAACTTTGAGTTGAATATCGTAAGTAGTTTAAGATATACAGGGCATTTAAACTTGTACTATTGTAACCTGATAACTTCTTTCTGAGGAATCTTCTTAAGTCTCTGGTGATAGCTACATTTAGAACAATACCCAAGCTTAATATACAATACTGCATGATTTAAATAAACATGCCAAATGTTGCTTGTCTGTTGTTACACCTTGATTGTCTTATATCTTTCCTAAAGGGCGGGGAAGGTCTTTTGTTGCATAGAAAAGTGCTATAAAGTTATCTGAACCCTGGCACAACAGCCAAAACCCCTCTTTGATGCTTAACATACAGAGATCCTGTAAGGAATTTAACTAGTATATATTTTGAATAACTTCTTTTTAAAGCCTTGTATCTCCAAGATAAACACATGTCTGAAAACCAAAAGTGTTTATTGGATTCAGTCCTTGTATTCCCTGACGGATTTTCCTGTGTTCTGGCAGTTTACCTAGCAATAGGAGAAATCAGCTACTTAAGATACCAGTTCATTTCTGAACGTTCTGTTTTCTGTTGGTTCAGGTCATGAAAAAAAGAAAGTTGACATTTTTATATTTAATATGCACAGACTGCCATATGGCGTGTGAGAATAACTGGAAGATGGGTGTTCTAATTTTGAGTGTCTGTTGTGTCACAGGAGCAACTGAGCGCAAAGCAGACAAAGCTTGATGAAGAGGAAAGCAAGAGTATAAAACTCCAGCAGCATATTAATAAACTGGAGCATCATTCTGCACAAATACAGGAGGTGAGAGAACAATATAATACAGATATATATGACAAGGTCATATCTACCATGCTCATACTACTGTGTCTAGTGCGATCTCCAGTGTTACTTGCATTTTGACTTATGAAAAATTTACATAGTTTCATAGTTCAGGGCTGTGCAGGAAGACAAGGATTTCACTTAACACTGCAGGTTTGGGGTTTTTTTGATTTTGTTGTTTTAGATGATGTAATTCTGAGCCTACTTGATCTTAAATATAAGCAAATAAACACTCAAGATCTGTGCTTGGTTTTGGCCAACTTCATGATTTCTGGAAAACAGCAATAGTTACAAGGAAATTTTAAAATTTGGAATGCTGAAAATACTACTTGCATCAGTTGGAACTGTACTGAAACATCCTTACTCTATAAAATATTTACAAGTCTTCCTTAATTGCTAGGTTTGGTTTAACATAGAAAAGGAAATAAGGCCTGTTTTCTTCCCAGATCAGTCTCATTTTTGATAGGTCTGTTCTGAAGTAGATCTGAGCTCCTAAGCTGTGGTTTGCTTTTAAATGAACTTTTTAGGTAAGTTAATGTTTTCAGTTATATCGATTTGGGTTTAGTTTTTTTTCTTGGATTTCTATTGATTTCAGATTCATCAAACATCAAATTTAAAGAAAAATGCATCTTGTATTTATAATCAGCTGATGAAATGCTCTAATACATTATTATTGTTACAGCTCTGTGACTTAGCCGTTCCTATATTTCTTTCCATTTACAAATTTTACTTCTCTTCTCAAGCTTCTTTCATCTGAAAGGAATAACTGGAATAAAGAACGCAAGGAGTTCCTTGAACAGATAAAATCACTTGAAAAGCAATTTCAAGACAGTCAAAGCAAGACCGATAGTAAGTCTATGTAGCACTGAAATTCCACATGAAATTTTGAGGTGTCTTAATATTTTGAATCAACAGTAGCATATACTGAGTAACTATTTGGGTTTAAGATGTTAAAGTCATACTGGTTTGATTTTTTTTATTATTTTTTTTAAAAGAAAAAAATCTCTAATACTTAAAATAGCTTTTCTCTGTCCAGTCTTGGACAGTATACAATACTGAAAATTGTTCTTTGTTCACTCTGAATGGGAAGGGAGTACATGATACAGTATTTTATAAAGAAAATATTAACTAAAAATAAAGGGAATATCCTCTATCGGTCTATGGAAATGCAGTGCTATCCTCTGGAATGTTTTTGTTTGTTTGTTTTGCCTGTACTCTTTAGTTCTTAAAGGCAATGTTTCATTGACCTTTTCCATTTACAAATCCTTTTTGTGTGTAACCTTCAAGGTTAATTCCACTGAAAGTGTATAAAGTTTTGTGAGACTTTCCCAGGACGTTCTGTAGTGTTACATGTCCTGTATCTAGCACAGTTTTCTAAATAACATCTAAAAATCTTTGTTTGTTTTTTTGACAGTATTAAAAAGTGAAGTCTGTGACTTGCGCATTGTCCTGCAGTCTGCAGACAAGGAGCTGTCTGCTGTAAAATTGGAATATAGTGCCTTTAGGGAAAAGCAAGAGAAAGAAATGAGTCAGCTTTCTGGTAGACATATGGATGTACAGTTCCAGCTGGACAGTGTCAGGTATGTTGGCAATTTAGTAAAATGCCTTAACTTCCCTTCTGGATGCATCCAGTGATTTAGTTCTTTTCTGCATGTGAACTTGCACTTTACATCTCTTATTTAAAGTTATTATTTTGCATTTATATCCTTTGCTTATTTTTTCTCAAGTCTTTCCATGACTGTTTCAGAGCCATGAGGGGGAAGATGGTGAAATTAGCAGAAATAAAAGAAAATGAGGCAGATCTAGAGAATTTAGAGAATTAGAGAATTTTGGTTTGCAATAGCATTTTCCCATTAAGTAAGATATACCTATAAACTTGTTGATCTCCAAAAGTTAAGTGGCTGAAGAGACATAGTTTTAGTTGTTTTGGCTTTCTTTTCTAATTTAGTCTTAAAATTTAACTGTTACTTCTCAGTCTGGCCACTTAAAGTAGGTGACATAACAATGCTGCTCTAAAAATACAAGCAGAAACCAACCATAAAAATAACTGAAGTTTGACTATTGGAGCCTGAAAAGCTCACTATGTTGTATGCAATAATTGACTTTATTTGGGAGATGAAAATCAATGAGGTTTTTAATCATTAGTGTGACACAGTTATATTGGGTTTTGTTGGTGGTATTTTTTGTTTGGTTTGTTGGGTTGTGGTTTTGTTTTTGTTTGGTTTTTTGTTTGTTTGTTTTTTCCCCTTGGAAAGCTTAACTATGTTGTTGTATTATAGTGTGTCATGTCTTTGAAGTCATCTGAGTGATGCATTGTAAGACTGGGAACCTGGAATTGAAATTAAATGTTGTGGTTTCATTGATGCCTTCTGTGTTAACGGAAGTATGGACTTTTTGGAAGATATGTTCTTTCTATAGGCTCTCCATTAATCACATGATTCATAACACTTGTCTAGCAGCTCTTCTACCCCTCTTTCCTTTTCACTTTTGTGAAAGATCAAATAAGTTTTCAAGGCAATAGCTTTGAGGTAAATAACCCAAACTTGCTCAGAATATAGAAAGATTTTATACCGGATAAATAAGATAGATATCAACTAAGCAGATGACAACTTGGGATCATTCTTGCAAAGTCTCTTGTCCAACAACTGGATTAAAAAATAATTATAAAAAAAGGGGAATTATCAAGACAGTGACTGAAATTTCCATAGAATTTTGTAAAAACCAAATTATTTCTAGGGGTCAGTACTCTGCCTTCTCTGTCAAGCCACTTACATTTCCTGTGCCCTTCACAAATTTGGGGTTTCTGAGTTTATTAAAAAAAAAATTACTATTTCTGTCAGTCACTTCTTTCTAAAATAACTACACTGTATATATTCATAGAATCATATCACAGAATGGTTTGGGTTGTAAGAGACCTTAAAGATCATGTAGTTCCAACTCCCCTGCCATGGGCAGGGAGGCCTTCCAATAAACCAGGTTGTTCAAAGCCCCATTCAACTTGGCCATGAACACTTCCAGGGAGGGGGCATCCACAACTGCTCTGGGCAACCTGTTCCAGTGCCTCACCACCCTCACAGTAAATGATTTCTTCCTTATATCTAATCTAAATCTGCCCTCCTTCAGCTTAAAACCATTGCCCCTTGTAAACAACTCCTCTCCAGCCTTTCTTGTAGGCTCTCTTAGGTACTGGAAGGCTGCTACAAGGTCTCCCCAGAGCCTTCTCTTCTCCAGGCTGAACAACCCCAGCTCTCTCAGCCTGTCCTCACAGGAGAGATGCTCCAGCCCTCTGATCATCTTTGTGGCCTCCTCTGGACTTGCTCCAACAGCTCCATGTCTTTCTTGTACTGGGGACCCCAGAGTTGGATGCAGTACTCCAGGTGGGGTCTCACTAGAGTGGAACAGAGGGGGAGAATCACCTCCCTCAACCTGCTGGTCATGCTTCTTCTGATGCCAGGATACAGCTGGCTTTCTGGGCTGCAAGGTTATGAAATACAATTGATTGGAGTTTTTTTATAATGAAACAAACTCTTATCTTAATATTGTGGGTGTTTTGTTTTTTTTTATAAAGGCTAGAACATGAAAAGATTCTTGAAGAAAAAGCAAGCCTGCAGGATGACTATGACAATTTGCAGGAAGTAGCGAAGTTTGAGACAGATCAGCTGAAGCAACAACTTGAGGACCGAAAACAAGAAGCAGAAGCAATGAAAACGGAGCTTTGTGTAAGAAAGTCAAGGCTTTTAAGGGACTTTATTATACAGTTACTCATGTAGCCAGATTATTTAATTCCTGTTATTATATCATTGATAATAGATTCCTCAGTAATAATAAGTTTCCTGGTGATCTCATCTAGAAGATGTACCCAGAATTTTTTTAAAAAACTTACTGCAAGATTTTTGCAACCGCAGGCTACAAGAAATATCCCATAGTATGATGAAGTAGTATTTTGGCTGAAGAAATTGCTCTGGAAATGTTGAGGGAGATGTGTTAATTAGTAAAGGAAGAAGAAACTGCTTTGGAAAAGAATCCTGACATTGAAATGCTGGTGAACTTTTATCTCGATGCTAGCTAAGACTAGCTTACTTATTCTGTCTTTACAAAGGAGTTTCTTAAAAAATTTTCATAGTGGATGTGATCTTGTTAAAATGATCTATGCCTTTTTGTGGTGGATCACTGTCCTGCAATTTAGTTGATGCTGTCCTTGAAAGCCTGTCAGACTGCAGTGACTGCAAAACAGCAGTAAGGTTGCTCAAGGGCTTTTGCAAATGATTTTGCCTGCTTTTCTGCAGTGTACGCTGTGCCTGCTCAGCAAGTTTGCTACAACTTTTCCTTTTTAGTGTTTCAAGAATACTGACAGACTGAAAATTATTATTTTAAATTCCTTATAGTTTAATATCTTGAACTGCTGGTTAGAATTTGAAAAATCCCACAAAATTAATCTACAGTTGAAAATTCTAATTTGTCCCTTTAAAGGCTTGGATACTAAGGAATGTTATAGCTATGTGAAATTATTATCAATGGCAGGTGCAAAGATCGCTTAATATAAATAGGTGTTTACTTTTGAACTTGTCCAGGACAAAGCTAAAGATATTTCTGTTTCCATTTAAGGTTTGCAGGGAGGGGTGTCAGTCATCTTAAGAGTTTGTTTAGATTTTTATTTTGGTTTAAATTATTCTAAAGACCTTATATTGTAACTTGTTATAACAAGATATATTTTGATATCCTAGAACCTTTTGAAACTCCTGAAAACAGAAAAAGAACATAATGAAAAACTAACATTACAATTACAAGAAGACAAAGAAAACAATTCAAAGTAAGTTTTAATTAGTGGCGGAGTTTTATTTTCATTAGTTTTGTCCTATGCTAGGTTTTTTTTATACTAATGGGAATCTTGTTTGTTTGAAGTGTTTTTCACCAGCTGGATGGAGGGAATTACATAATGGGCTTTTTTTTATCCAACTTAGAACAACACTTCATTTGAATGCACTCAATTAACATGACAAATGTAACTTCATTACAAGTATAGTTTTTCATGTCAAAGATAAAGTTCCACTACTGATAGCAGTGTATGGCTAGTAACTACTGTAAAGCACTGAGAAGGTGATAGTTAAAGAACTCTTCCAAAAAATTAAGTGCAAATAAGAATAAACTTATATGACTTGATTCTTGTTAAAACTCTCATGCTCTGATTATATTTCTCACTAGAAATATGTTTTCTTCTCCAGGGAGCTCTTGAAAATACTTGAAAAAGCACAGGTGGAGAAGCCGTCCTCCGAAATGGTGACACACTGTGAGCAGCAGGTATAATAATGTCTAAATCATGTGTTCATGGATTTCCTTGTGCATTAATAGCAATTTTATTGGTGAACTGACTGTTCTATAGATTACTGTTCTATAGATTACCAGCAAAATAAATTTAGAGTTTTCACATTTCAGATTGTTTTGTTAAGCTACTGTTTAATTTTTCTGGTCAAGTAAGCACCTTAGTTCCTTCCATTTTTTTCATGGCTTTGTGCTTTACAAAACATACTTCAAAAGTAATTAAGTCTTTTCTTCACAATTATTATTTCTTCTAGGAAGCAAAACTGCAGAAATTGGAACAGGAGCTGGCTGCTGCTGAAGAGATTATTGTTTCTTTGAAGAAGACAAATGATACGGATAAGGTTTGGGCTTATTTCTGTTACTTATACCCAGTTTTGTGGGCAACTGTGTTTTGTAGTAGAGTTGAATGCCCAGAGCCTTTTTATGATAGCAATTCTGTGCTTCTAGGCAATCCTGGCTGTGTATCTAGGCAAAATAAATCCTACCTTTTACTGGCATGGAGTTTGTAGGGTAGCAGGAAACTGGTATGCATTCAGAGAAAACACAAGATAATTGAAGGTTAAACAGAAAAAAAAAAAATCAAGGTAAAGCTGTCAATTGGACAAAACAGTTGATGCATAATTCCCCTGATGATTAATAGGGCCTTGCAGTCAGTGCCATGTTGTAAGGGGGTAATAGAAAAGGTAAGAAGGGTGATGTAAGAATGTGTCTGTGGATCTCTTTATTAATAAAATCAAAGCACTTTTACATTAAAAGATTGCTCCAGTGTTCTGAAAGCTTAAATAGCAAGTTCCCATTCTACAAGCATTTATGCTGTATTTAAAACAAGCATAAGAAATCACGCAGTGTGTTTGCTATCCAGCATGACACATTGATAATCTTGCTTTTTCCATGCTAAAACAAAACATTTGACATGTATAAGGTCAAAAGAATCTGGTATTGTCAGTGCAGTGGTGTTTCTTGAATGTGCCTCTTTCCATTATGAACAAATGTAACCTTAAACTATAGTACTTCTGATCTCCTATTAGAATCCCATTATAGCCTGAGACTAAATCAGAGGGCTAGTCTTCTAATGAACACAGCAGGTTGTTTAACTTTTTATGTAAGTGCTTAGAACAAAAGCCGATGATTTAACAACAAATGTCGTGGTACTCCTTTACGTGAGCATATTGAGGCCTCATTTTCAAGTAGTTGGTTGAAATTCGGGATGGATAAATTAGACGCTAAAGAAAATCCAGTAATAAAATATATATACTGTATTTGGATTAACTTTTTTATGTTGCAGGAAGTTGTAACTGACTTGATGAAACAGATCCAGGAGCTGAGGTCTTCAAATAATCATAAGAAAGAGTCCATAGATGGGCTGACAAGAGAGCTCGAGGATATAAATGTATGTTCTGTCATTTTGAAGGACATGGTATAGTTTTTCAGAAATGGAAGGCAATGACATGTCTTATCATGGGTCTCAAACAGCATAACTCACTGTAGCATTATAGAAGGAAACTTCTTTGTTTTGACATGTTGAAATCTTCTGAACATTTTATGCCTAAGGCTGTCTTGAAAACTGAACTCTTTCCACGTGGTGGGTAAAGAGCAGTATCTCTAAAGGGACCTATTCACATCCTGTAAACTACACTCAGCTGACAGTCACATTTAGATTTTCTCAGAAATTGGTAATTTAAGACCTCAACAATTGAAACTGAATTGTAAATTCGTTTTTGAGGGAGTGAATTTTTATGTTGTTGATATTGCTATGTTCTACATCTGAAAACATAAAGAACTAAAACTATCTATTTGAATAACTATGAATAAATATGATGCATCTTTATTAAAATAGGTCTGGTTTGCAAACTGATAGAGCAACCCACAGAATGCTTTAGATACTGTATATGTGTGTATATATATATATAAAAGTTATGTATTCAAAAGGTCCTACAGACAAAATCTTGATGAGACATATTTATACATACTGTTATCTGGTTTTTAATAATGGTTTTAGTGGTTAACATGTATTGTGGTGGCTAATACATATTAAATTAATAATCTTTCCATTGTTTTGACAACTCGTTTCTAGTAACATAATTTGTACAATTTAGCATAAATCATTCTGATTTTAGTCATTGGCACTGGTATTTTAAATGTTTGTAGTTGTCATCATAAGATTTGTGATACACATTTATTTATGTTTGCCAACTTTCCTTGATAACTTGTTTTCCTAAAATATTCTAAAACTTAATTTAATACTTTCATAGTGCAAGTATAATCTTGTTCTGGCTGCAAAAGAAGAAAGCAAAGGAATCATAGAGGATCAGGAAAAAAAGATTGAAGAACTGAGGGAAGCCTTGGAGAGAAGACAAATAGCTGATAACATTGAGGTAAAAGTATTAATGGTGGTGTATTATGATTATTTGTTCAACAGACTGATTGGATGTGGTTTTGCTTAAAATACTTGTGTAAAACTTAACCTCATTTTAGTTCAAACTATAGCTAGTGAAGCTGTTCTTAAAGGAACGTTTCATGAGATACCTGAGAAATTCTGTTAAATTAACACATTACTTGACATAAATATTTTATAAGCTACTTCATAAAAACCTATGCTAAAAGCCTGGCTTAATTTTGTTAAGGCCACTAAGGAGTCATCAACTGAATTTAATGGCAGCATTAGATGATGCAGCTGAGAAATTAAAATAGGTTGAGGAATGTATGTGTTTAACATTATCTCTTCCCCCACTGCTACTATATTCAGTAACATCTTTTCTTTACTCATAATTTTAAGTAAAAGCTCCACCTGCTGGAAACAGATTTAGGATGCATTGTTGATTCAACTGCAGTTTTGCTTTTTAAAACTCCATCTTTCTTTTTTTAACTCTGTCTTTCCTGTTACTGCTCTCACCATTATTTGGTGACCATGCCTATAAGGCAAAACTACTTGCCTGTCCTTACAAGTAATTGCTATAACATCATCTGTCATATTAGATATGCTTAGTCCAATCATATAGCACCAATAATGTCTTCCAGAGTAGGGTTTGCTTTTCAAAACCCATTCTTAAATAGATTCGCACTATGTTTAATAAACAGACTATCATAATTAATGATAATAGCTAAATTTGACATTCTGGAACACAAAACTGAGTCACCTGCCAAATGGATCACTTTGTTGGTTTTTTTTTAAACTGAAGTAACAATTCTTACTCCAATGTTATCCTTGGGTGTATCTGGCTCCTGATAAAATCATAGTGTTTCTCCTTCTTTGACTTTATACATCAGTTACTAATTTCCTTCATGCTTTCTTGACTGGACAAGAAAAATAATCCAAGATGGCATTTAAAATATTAAGTACTATTTGTCCTTCTAGCTTAACACACCTTGTGTAGGTGTGATGCCCCATCAGATAGGGTGGGAGTCTAGATCCTAGAATGAATCCGGAGGTATCTGCAGAATAGCAGTGTACTGAAAAAAAGCTGTAATCACTTGGATTAAATGGATTAAAATCTATACAATCTATTAAACCAGTGGTCAATTCCAAATACCTTGCACAAGTATCTAACTGCAACTATCCTGTAGGAAAGTTCTCGTTTTTGTTCTGCAACCAAGGCAATGGATATGGAAAATGTGCTAAAATAAATTTATCGATGAATACTTGCTACAATTCCTGACAAGTGGAGGGAAAAGGGAGATGCTTGTAGCTGTTAACAATCTTAGCAGCAATGACAAAACACCTTGAAACAACTGGTTTAGAGCAATAACTTTAACATTTCTTTCTTTACTCATCTAATAACTTAAAATAGAGAGACCTTCTGTGCGAAGACTTGCATCATACCACTGATCAGCTGATAAGACTGACAGAGGCCTCTAAAAAACATGATTCATTGCTTCGGTGTGTGCAGGAAGACATAACAAAGAAAGAAGCTCTAATCCAGGAACTCAGGGAACAGGTAAAACAAGGCAATTCTTCTGATAATTAGCTCCTTGGGAGGGAGCTGTGGTTAATTGTAACTTCTGGAAAATGTTGTAATTTTAGAACATCTTGTACGTGGTATTCTTGGTGAAGAGCAATGCTTCTTCCAGTAAAAGCACAGTAGTAGTTTCAAAAGCTTCTGAACAAAGGCTAGGTAACTTTTTGAATACTTTGGAAATAGTATCTAGAGATTGCAAAAATGTTTACTCTGAAAGCAGAGTAAAATTACCAGTACCTACAATAACAGAGCAACTTCAGGTTATAAGCAGTGTAACCTAGGGGATTACTTTTCCTCTGCTTAACACTTATCAATAAACCGTATCATTATGTAATGGAGATAATTGTTGAGCTCTAAATTGTGCAGTCTGAGAGTGATTTGGAGCTTTTGCAGACCAAATAGCTATGTTAAGCCTTTGTCCAAATTTTAGTGCTAGTTGTCACAACTGTCATAATGCTAATTAATATATTTGTGTTGTCAAAAACTCTAATAAGGGTAAGTTATTTTGGAAAGAAGAGTCCTTTTGTTGTATTAGCATATTCTCTTGAGGAAACTGATTAAATCTGTATCAGTAAAATCTGTGTATCAAATCATGTTTGCCAACAAAGTTTGTAATAGTTTTTCTCTGCTAGCAAGCCCTTTCAAAGGTAGATTGTGTTAGCAAAGTAAAAAATAAATAAATAAATAAATATCAACAAGAACAAAATTCAGATTAGCTATACAGTATATAGTGTATATATTCTTCAAAAATACTTATTACGTGCAACTATTTAATGATTAACAGTTATTAGGTAAATGTAGAAAAATTATGAAAGTGAAGTCTAAGGTAATTAAAATAACTTTTATACTTAAGCTTGCTTAAAATAGAGATCTGGTTGCTGTTTTAATATTTTGTGTGTATTATGAGCTAATTTAATTCTAACTGTGGTTTCTAATAGTTGGGCAAAATGACAGAAGAACTGGAGAAGAGGAAGAATGAATATGAACTAAAAATGAAGCAAATAGATTGCTTTGTGGACTCATCTGCAGTAACATTTCCCCAGGTATGGCATTTGTAAGAGAAACATTTTTATTGTAATGGCAGTTAAAACTCATTGAAAAGGACTAATAAACTTTACAGCATGGCTTCAGGCTGGGACCAGAAATGACAGTGTGTCGAGAATGGTCAAATCCCATTCACCTTGTTTGTAATTTAAATGTATTATTAATGATTTGTCTGCTAGGAATTTATTAACATATGTCTCCAATTAAGTATTAAAAAATGTAACCAATACATAGGGGAAACAGTTCTTTACTAATAGCTTATGGGTTTTGTTTCTTTTAACCTGCCAGTGTCCAAAAACTCCTCCTAAATTTGATGTGAATTTGGCAAAGCTCTTGGAAACTCATGAGCAAGAAATAGCTGATCGGAGGGCTTCTGCAATAAATCTGGAGCACCTTGTACATGAACTGAATGAAGAACGAAGAGCTAAAAATGATGAAATTCTAAGGCTGAAGGTACTACAAGTAAATGTCTACAGGCAATTTTTAACGTTAAAATAAGACAGAATACAGAGTTCATATTTTTAATGACCTCGCTTAGTAGTCTGTCTGGTAAAGCAGGAAGGCAGTTCTTGGTTTGCTCTTTACCTAGGCTGGTAACAAATGGTCACAACTTGCTTGAGATGTCCATGTATCTCGTTTTCCCAAGAACTGAGTTGTTTCCTGTTCATGAATATCAAATGGTAATATCATTTTTGCTGAAGAAACTGTTCTGATTTATTCTAACTGAAGTTTCTAATGAAACTGTAAATGGAAGGGTGATGCAGATCTTTGCCAGAGAACTGTACTTGTTTTCTGAGAGATAGTTTTGTCTTCTTTTTTACTCAAAAACATGTTCAATTGGAAATGAAAACAGAATTGCAATTTGGTCTTCAAATGAAATGTTTCTAATTTCACTTGCTTAGGAACAATTAAATGAGTTGGAGAACTTGCGTCTGGAAATGCAGATATTGGTTGAGAACAACAGGAATTTACAGAGCCTTGTAGAAGCTCAGAGACTAAGCAAGAACAGGTAAAGTAAAATAAAACAAAACCCTGTCTTAACTTGAAACAATTAGGAAAGATAAACAAATATACAGGTTTTATTTTAAATATAGTCTTACATATTGTTTAATTAGAGATTGACTCAGCCTTTCCTATGAAAAGTATTTACTGGCTTATGAACTTTATTGCCTTTAAATCACAAATTCTTAAATAAAGCAAAGTTTGGGTTTTTTTAATAAAGGAAAGGGGCATAGAATGTAAAATAATCGCATACATAGATGTTGCTGTATATTTTATATTGCCATATTACTTGTGCAGATATAGATTCAGTAGATAGGAAGTGACCAAGTGAATTCAACCCAAGTTTTAACATAGCCGTAAATGGAACCAGGTCTCCACCTCATGTTTTTGAGGGTAAGGAATTAACTTCCTTTGAAAAGATGGTACGCTGCTGTCTACCTCAGATTGGAGATATCCTGAGGTTTGGTTCAAACTGTAATCTGTACATCTCAGTTTTGGACAGAAAATAGTTTGTTTCATGGCTTACCTCTTCTGGGTTTTTCTTTGTTTTCAATTTTGTAAAGAATTAAATAATCTGCTGGTTTACATTTTGTGAAAAGAAGTCTTAACTGGCAGCAAATAATTCTGTTTATTTAATGACAATTCATTTTTAAGGGGCAATTTAGTAAACAGTAACTTAATGCTAGATAGGAGATTAATCTTTTTTTGCCTGTTAAATGTATCAATAAATATCTTCCAGAACTTTTGTCTCTATTCAATGAAGTGTCAGTGTTGTCAGTTTTAGAACTGACTTTTTGGTAAGATAAGTATTTAATGTAAAAGAACATTATTAAATTTGCAAAATTAAGTATTCCAATTAGAAGATGCTGTAACTGCAGATGCCTCTGCAACTCCAGTTTGTCCTTGCATTATATATATTATACATTAATATTCAATTATGAATGGATTCATTTGTGGAAAACATTCTGTGCAGAAGGCCACCTTGGTGGGTCAGATCATACTGAGTTATGATGTTGTCTCTAGGGCCTTCTGCTTTCTTTGCAGCAGAAATTTGGAAGTGTGTTGTGAATTGAAATGGAAATCACAGAAAAACAAGAAGGGGTTACCTTGACATGCAAAACTGGATTCTGTGGCTGTTTTTCGCACAGGTTATGAATTAGGTTACTTGGACCAAATTTTTCACAGAACAGCATTACTTTTGTGTTCCTCACTTGCTGGATGCCCAACTTGGGACTTTGAGATATAACTTGGATAAGCATTAACAATTCCCAGTTGCTCTTAGTTGACAGAAGTTGTGGTTTGAATAGACTGAAGGCTAATAGTATATTGCATGCTCTCTGAAAAATCAGGTTTAGATATCTCAGCTGGCAATATTTACAACAGACGCATGTCTCGTACAGTATGGGAGCAGCTGACAGCAGCAGGTAGTAGTAATCTGTTGTGGGGCCCAGTGTTAGAGAGTGAGATGGTTTGATCGTTGGTGTCACGCATGACAAAGTAATGAGATGTGAGGATCTTGGACTGCATCGGAGTATGTTTGAGAGTACAAGATGAGATCAAGTACCTGCTCTCTTTCGGTATTTGGTGTCAGGGCAGGGGGAGAGCAAGCTGTAGAGAAAAGGTCAGCCTTCATCTCTGTACTGCTAAGCTAGAGCAGGCTCAGTTCACTACTTTGGAGCTGGTACAGGCTGACCAGTACTAGAATTCGAAAGGCTCGAGCGTAACCAATGATTCTAACCTTGGAGGTTTTAAAGTTTGTGTAAGTATCCACTGGGAATAAGTAAACAAAGTGTGTTCCAGTTTTGTCCAACTGTTTATAAGCTGGATGAATTTGGGTGGATTTTGGAAGCGAGTGGTACCAAAATTTAACAAGGAAAATACATGATTTTTATTTTAGTTCTCAGAATTTGTTAGACTTTTTAAGGTGGCATTTAATTAACATAAAAAAAAACCTAAACCACCCACACATAGACACCCTTACTCTCTCAGTCTGAGGCTGTTTATACCAGATATGAAAAATGAATTGCTCTAGCTAGGGATGTTGACAAAGATTTTAAGTTACTGAAAATATCAAAGTTTAAACATCCAGAGTTGGTTTATGATGCTCAGTATTCTGAGTATGAACATGTGTCAAGACAGCTACACACATTTACTAGTTTAATCTGGATAAGAATGTTGTTTTTACAACTGGTTTCCTCTGTTTGTGAGAAACTTTTCTTATTCTTGGATTTCCTAGTGATCAGAAACATCCTGACGTTCAGTACCTTGAAGAGAAAGAGGAGGAGATTGCTGAGGAACGACTTGCCAAGGTATGTTGCCCTTCTCATGTCAGTTGCTATTTCCCTGCTGTGAAGTATTAGCATGTTTTCTTCTATTTCGTGGCAGTGAAACAAACACTGATTTCTAGTGAATTCTAACAGACGCGGAGCTGGATAGTTCTCTCTTAAGGTTTCTGTCTTGGTCTTACACCAATGAACTGTGAGTCAGCTTCCACAATAAGCAAAACCAGATTCAGATCACTAAATCTGACATTTTCAGAGTTGGAAAGTGAAGACTGTGTCACTTGCTAATGTCAAGGCTCTGCCACAGGGAAGTTAATGTTGCCGTGGAGGTTGCCATGGATCTCAGACAGAAGAACCCACTGTTAGAACTCTGCTGTGTATGAATGGGCAGAGACATTGCTGTGGGTCACTTGTGCTGGCATGAAACTGGAAATCCGTGCATGAACTTACAGTGAATATTAGAGATGTGAGTTACTGGGCAGTAGGATGATTTTAGTAGGAATGAGATACATAGCATCAGTTCAGTGACAAATAATTTAAAAAAATGGATGTATATTAAACACTAATAATGTAACTAATATTTTTTAACTTTTACAGAATAAAGCAATAGAGGAGATGCTGAAAATCAAAGCAGAGTAAGTTTAAATATTGTTCATTGAACTGGAGACTTGTATTAAACTCATTAATACCAAAAAGGTATATTTAAGCAATAGAAGTCCAAGATCTGGAAGTATAAAAGATGTAGCTTGCAAATGTTGTTTACACTTCTGTGAGACACGTTGAGTCCTTACTCTTTCTCATCAGTAGGTGGTAGCAGCACCTATTACTACATTTGCTGAAAGAGTAGCATTATATCAGGAAAATCCTCTGAAATAGGTGGAACTGTAGAAAAACTTAAATTGGAAGGGATGTTTTTACTTGTTTAAAATCATCTATGCCATAGGACTTTGAATTCTTTTACATGCAGTGAATTATAAGCACATTCCTTTTCAAATGAAATTGAAATACTGTTCTTCCTTAATTTTGTAAATATTTTATAATTTTAAACTTTTTGCTCTTTTATGCTGTTTATTTTTTGTGCTTCAGCTTCAATAATGAAAATTGCTTATTATTAGAGGATTCGTAGATAGTGTTTGCACTATTGTGCAAGTAGTCCTAGAAATACAAGTGGTTTGCACCTTGGATGGGTAGTAGTAAAGAAATAAAATACTGAAAATAGTAGATAAAAATTATTTTGAAAATATTGACCATGTTATTCTTTTCCTAATCTGTATTGCTTTCAGGATTCATAGTGGCTGAATCTCCTAATATTTGAGTTATTTACACTTAATAGCATGCTTTCTATGCAAATAACTTAGAAGGATGAAGACAACTTTTATGAGCATGGTCATTTCAATCTCATACTAAATTTTCCAGAAGCACTAGTCTTGATTAGGGTTCTCTTGCTATTCGATGCATTGAGTTTTCATACCTGTCTGGTCTTTGAAATAGGCTTTTATAGTACTGTTAGTCTCATACAAACAAATCATACACAAAGAGGAAAAAGATTCTTTTGCTCATCAAGAAAATGTCTTGACAAATGCAGCAAGTGAATACTGTTTTCATACAGTAGGTCTTAAAAAACACCAGGCTTCGGTGAAACAAAACCAATGACAAAAATATTTTCATTTAGAATTTAATTTTGAATAGACATGCAAAATGACCAGAGTTCATATCATCAGTAGACAGGCTGTTAACTTTGATGGCATGGTTTAATATTCTGTGAGCCTGATAGAATTAAAACATTTTCAGCAAACAAGACATCTGTCCAAGGTGGTGGTCCTCCTGTTACCAGGCCAAACAGGCTCAGACCATCTCTGAGCTGTTCAGAGATGTTCCTGAGCAACAAGGCTACTAGGGAAAACCAGATACAAACAAGCAGTTTAGGGGAAACTTGAAGAGCAGCAGAGTTCATCTGGCACACTTACATGCCTTAGATGAATTCTTAGTGTTCTTGTAGGTGACACTTCTGCTTTCTTTCATGAGTGGACTTGTATGGAAGCAGAATACTTCCCAAAAAAAGCAGCAAATCCAAAACACAGACTGGTTAAGAGATTGTATCAAACTCAAGAGCTGTGAAGCACAATGTAATTTTTCCCTCTGTTAGCACTGAGTTCTAGGGAAAATAATTTTTCTTAAAAGGATATTTTTAGAAGAGACGGCCTGCATGTCCAAGGATGACTTACTAATTCAGTTGTATGTCCTTTATGCTGGATTTTACTATTGTATAATGCTTTTATATTGGCAGATTAGAAGAGACCAAAAATACCCTCAAAATCAAAGAGAATGCTTGTCTTGAAATTACTCTGGAGATGGAACGAACAAGAGCTTTGGAGCTGAAAGCTTTTAATGAAAAAGAAGAAATTAGATCAAAACTGGAGGAAACTTATGAAGAGAGAGACAGAATTGGAAAGGTATATTTTATGTGTATGTGTTTTATATTTTATGTATATTTTTGTTGTCTTTACAGTAGAATCTTATTTAGCAGAGGTACAGCTGTTGCTAACTGGATAATATTCTGAATTAATTGGCAATCAAAGACTGCCTCTGAAAATGTTTTGTCTTGCAGTTTACTTATTTGCAATGCTGTTCCCTGCACTAGTGGAACTTGGGGTATGGAAATCACTGTTGCAATTCTTAACACAAATCAAATGGTGCCTCCCCCCCACTTAGAGGGATCTAATGTGGTACGTAAGGACACATAAGACAAATGCGTATTTCCTGAATGAACCAACTCTTGCATCATATTGTACAAACAACTTTAAATGTTAGCTTCTTTAGAACTATTAACATTCTATTTTTTCTGAAAAGAGAAGGAGGGGGCTACAGTTAAGAGGTACACAATGTATTTTATTAATTACAGGAAATGGACTTGCTGAGGAAGCAGGTTGACTCTCTTGCAGAGGAGAATGGGAAATTACTTGGTCATCAAAACCTAAACCAGAAGATTCAGTATCTTGTGAAACTGAAGAAAGATTACGCTAAACTTACTGAGGTGAGTTGCAGGGTAGAATACAGATGAAGAGGAGAGAGCTAAGCTTTTTGAGAACGAAAACTAAAATTCTGGGTCTTATGTTGGAGAGTAATAGATACTTTGGATTTCATGCAGTTGTGTAGGTCATGGCTGGTCTGTCTCCTCAAAGGCCGCAGACAAGAATCAGTCCATTTTATTTCCTCAAGTACACAGTGTATAAAACACTTGAACAAGTGTAGATAACACTTATTTAGAAATATGAAAGAAGTGAGTATAATTTCCTTAACACCCCCATGTTTTTTTCTGTTTTACAGGAGACTGAAAAGCTACGAGTTGAAAATGCTTTTTTGAAAGAAACAAAAAAATGTGACATATGTAGACATCATGATCAGCTCTAATGACACAAATAAAACTGCAGAGCCATATTTTTAAAGTGTACAGAAAAAGCAAAAGCCAGTTGTCAAGCTTGGCTTTTGCTGTGGTCCCAGAATAATCAAGTATTTTAGTTCCTAGATTTTTTTGCTGGTAATATCTTTTAGTGAAGAATTTTATTCCAGCAAAGTGGGCAGCTTTCAATGACATATTAACACCTTCCTAGAACTTCTTAAAACTGATTTTGAGTAGGTGCTGGAAGATACTTCCTTGAAGCCTTTGCACCTTGCCAAGGAAAAGCTTTCTTACTGGGAACACACCTGGATTTTTGTTTCCTTTTGTGTTTTTATTCAGCTTCCTACCTCTTCTGAAATCCTACATTTTACACCAGAGCCCAATTTTAAAAAACATGATTTCTTTGTGATAATTTTTTTTTTTAGCTAAACATAGGATGTTTTTACTGGGTTAGTATTAATAGTTAAGACATTTGACAAATTAATTTTTATGATTTTCATATTGAAGTTTGCTCAATAAAGCACAAATGTGAATTTAGGAATATACTTGTAAATAGTACTATAAATATCTTTTGGCTTTGTATTCTTTTCTTCCTCCATTTGAAATTTAAAATGCTTTTTAAACGTTTCTTCCCCAGTATAAACTTAGAGCAGACTTCTGTATTAGCATTGTAGGAAATTCTTGGGAAGTATTTTACAGCCATTTTCTTATCAAACAAATTAGAAATGTTAAGTAACAAGACCTGGAAATATACAGAACATTTCAGGAGTATAGCATAAGTTCATTTAATTGCACTTAAGATTTATTGCAAATAACTGAAACTATTAGCAGAACACAAAACATTGGATTTATATACCAACATCAAACACTTGTTTATGTTTTGTTTGACTTTTTTTTTTTTTTTACTGTCAGTAATACCATTGTTCTGGTTTTGGCTCCTTTATACAATACTACTTTTGCCCACAAGTGCAGGGGTAAAAGGGAGTGAGAGACACAGATGTATGTCGAGTAAAGGGCAGGATACCTAGAGCCTTTCTTCAGTATTTGAATTTTAAAATATGAATTTTAAAGTTGCCTAATCCTGTGGATTTGTTTCCACTTGAACTTTGATGTGAAGTTTAGAAGCAAAAAACAACCTGACTTTAAACTGGAGAGGTGTGTTGGGTTTTTTTAATGGACAAGTAGTAATTGCGATCAGAAGTAACTAACAATGATTACTAGCAATCTAGAGGGGTTTGTCTTGGACCACAACACTCTTGTCTCCTGCGGGCTTTTTTGTGGTGTTATTGTTGCTGCCTTCTGGGTTTACAAATGTTCCTTGGAGCACCTGTCTGTCTTGTGTGACTGTTTCAGGACTATTTCCATGCAGGCATGGCTTTCTGCCTCTCCCGGCTTGGGGAGGCACCATCCCTGCTGCACGCTTGTTTACTTGTGGACCTTTCTCCGTGTTGTATGTCTACTGTAAGACTCTCACTGTTCTCGTATTCCATCCTTTTTTTTTT
>VXBL01010046.1:115387-163248 GCA_013400195.1 Aramus guarauna
TTTCTCGTTTTCCTTCCTTTTTTTTTTTTTTTTTTTAAGAAAATAAAATAAACCCTTTGTATACAAGCGACCATCGCACAGGTGCCTTCCCTCCCCAGCACGGCCGCCCGCCCCGCAGAGCGGCGGCGCTGCGACGGGGCGCGGCCCGGAAGGCGGCTGCAGCGGCGGGCTCGCAGGGGCGGCGCGCCCGGCAGTGCCCGGCATGCGGGCGGGCGGTGGGGCGGCGGCGGCGGCCGCGGGGCTGCTGGGGGCGGCGGCGGCGGCTGCGGCGAAGCTGGCGCTGGGGTCGGGCGAGGAGGCGGCCGGAGGCTGGGTAAGGAAGGAGGAAGTCAGTGGAGGGAAACGACTTCTGCCTGTGGCCTGGCAGGCGTCACTCAGGCGTCAGTCTTCTCGTTGCATCTGTCATGGGGAAGAAGCAGGCTGGGTCTTCCTCCTGCTTTTCCGGGAGCGCCCTGCATTTGCCTTCAGAGGTGTTTGCGGGGGAAACTGGGGCGGTCTCGGAGAGCCGAGCTGTGACTTGCTTCTTGAGGGAGCGTGGCCTTGTAGCTGCTGGAGGGCAGACTGGTGAATGTATCGTGGTAAGGTACAGAGACAGCAAGCAGGCTGAGGAAATCTGCTAGGATGTAAAAGAGAAGAAACCAAGCGTGGTATGGGAATGCCTGAAGTCAAAGGCAACTTTGAAAGCACCTTTGCAGTGGTTTCACATCAGTTTTACTTTAAAAGCAGGATGTTGTTACATTTGAGTATCCAACACTTGTTCTCAGCCCTCTGCTTTGCTAATAATGTGGCCCCTCTCCCTTTCTCATTCTATTTCTGCTCACTCATGATGAGAGCAGAGAGGTGGAGCAGTTGATTTCCACTGCGCTGCTCAGCCGATGTGCTCATCTGGTGAGCTCTCCTTTGGGTGTTTGCATGAGATGATCTTTATCTTGGTTGTGTTTCTCAAACCTCCTGGTGCTGAAGATCACATGGGACTGCTGGCCTTTCACCTCGAGCGTACCGTGTCCTTACCTACAGAGGCGAACTCTGGCACGGGCAGGGTGTAATGGGGAGATGCTGAGGCAGGCAGCGTACGCGTATCGTGCAAACACAGTGGGGAGGCTCACTTAGGTATAGGGCAAGGGTTGTTACTCCTATGGCAATGTACGTTTGGGCTTGAAATCCAAAGGAGAACCCACATGAGAAACTAGATCTGAAAAAAATCTAGCCGCATAACAGGAAAGAAAATCAACTTGTGTAATTATTAGAGATAGTTAAAGAAAGCTAAAACTCAGTACTCGCCAATCTTGTTGGTCTTCTCCAATATATCAGAAAGGATGGCAGGAAGGAGAATCAAAAATTTTATATCCTGATATTGTTCCCAATCCCCCCAAAAAAGATTGTGCTCTGCACAGACAGAAAAGCAGAGTGTGGAATTGATGAGAATGTTGACAGCATCTTTTCTGAGTATTTTTCTCCTTTGAAATTTATAGAAATATTGCCTATTTGTTGTTTTGGGGGGGGTGTTGTTTTTTGGTTTTGGGGGATTTTGGGGGTTTGAGGTGTTTTTTTAAGGCTATGACAAAGTGTCATGTCATTGAGGTGGAGTGTTGCTAGCAGGTTGAGAGTGATGATCCTTCCCCTCTGCTCGGCACTGATGAGGCCACACCTGGAGTGCTGGGTCCAGTGCTGGGCTCCCCAGTACCAAAAAGAGATGGAGCTACTGGAGAGAGTCCAGCAAAGGGCCATGAAGAGGATGACGGGACCAGAGCATCTCTCCTGGGAGGAAAGGCTGAGAGAGCTGGGACGCTTCAGCCTGGAGAAGAGAAGGCTCAGGGACATCTTCCCAGTGCACGTAAATATCTGAAGGAAGAGTACAAAGAGGACGGAGCCAGGCTCTTTCCAGCAGTGCCCGGTGACAGGACCAGAGGCGATGGGCACAAGCTGAAACACGGGAGGCTTCCCCTGAACATCAGGAAACAGTTTTTCACCATGAGGGTGCGACCGGGCGCTGGCACAGGTTGCCCAGGGAGGTGATGGAGTCTCCATCCTTGGAGATACTCAGAAACCAGCTAGACATGGTCCTGGGCAACCTGCTCTAGGAGCAGAGGGGTTGGACCAGGTGATCTCCAGATTGACAGTTCTGAGAGGTTATGACGTAGGGTAGCAGGATATTTGACGGCAGCACAAAGATGTATTTCCTGGCCAGAATGATGTGATGGCCCAGCCTGAAAGCAGCCTGAGCAGGAGGGGTCATTGCACTTGAACAAAAGTTTTGCTTTACTTTCCCCTCTTCCCTGCCAAACTTCATCTAAAATTACTTCTGCCACTTCAGGAGTGATTCTGGATTATCTGAAATGTACACTGAAATTAATCTTCTCTTAGAAAAGCAATCAGAACAGTAATCCTTGACTCACTGGGCTGGCTCGGCTGAGCCCTTGGCAGGGGAGGAATTTATAACTCCCTCCTTCCTTGTGGGGAACACCTGGGGATGTTTCTGTCTCGCTGCCTGCATGCCTTTGTGATGACCGCTCCTCTGGCCAGGATGCAGAGGGACTTGACCTCTCTCTAGCAAACCTTCCTTCTGGGCACATGCCACCTGCAGAGCACACTGCAGCTGATTGCCCTGGCTCTGCCATAGAAGATCAGAAGAACCCACGGGTTCTGGGTCACTTCTAAAGACAACATAGCTGCTGTGCGGTGGGAACTCCAGCACTGATAAACTCACAGGCTAATTCAGGTCGGGCAGGACCTTTGGAGGGCTCTAGTCCACACCCTGCTCTCTAACAGATTGCTCATGACCTTTTCCAGTCAAGGTTGGAGAGCCCATGACCTCTGTTCCAGTGTTTGATCACCTTTGTTTTTCCTCAGATGACTTGTTCCAACATTTACTTGCTGCCTCTTGTCATATCCCAGCGCACCTTGGAGAAGGGCCTGGGCTCCATCCTTTCTACACCCTCTGGTGGGTGGTTGAAAACAGTAACAAGATCCAGAAAAAAATATACTGAATTTAGGTGAAACACAGAGAATTGTTTTCCCCTCTCATCTCTTTGCTCCCGAGCCTGCCTACCCACCAGAGGCTTACGTGGACATACACAACTGCCCTGAGGAAGGTAAAGCTGTCTGGCCACGCGGGCTGAGGGGCGAAGCCAGGAGGCAAATCCCATCCCACAGTGGGCATGGTTATCCCTCTTAACCCTCTCCGCAGAATTTACCACAGTGGTGGTGGGAAAGCCAAGTGTTTCACAGGTGGAAATCATTTGGGATCATTTACCATTGCCCTGATAAAGTCAGAGACCATTGCCATGAGCAGGGAAAAATGAGGCTGAATACCTGATCCGTCCCTCTCTGGGATGGAGTTGGCCTCAGAGAGCTTGCACCAGCCATCAAGCAGGGATTTGCTTTCTGGCCTTTTTCTTTTAACTTTGTGCTTGCTACATAACTTGCTTCGGAAATCTCTGTGGCTTCCCCTAGCTTGTGGTTAATAATTTCTTTTGAGTGGGAGAAGAGCACAGTTGGTGGCCCCCACTGATTTGGGCAGCTAGTGGGGGCTCCAGTGCAGCTGTTCCCCATGGGCAGGTGCCACCTCTCAGCTGTGTTTGTTGGTGGCTTCTTACCTAGGTGTCTCTCTGCCTCAAGGTGGGATCCCACTATGGACTGAGAGAGGTGATGGGCCACAAAGACATGGTCGCTACGGGCTTAGACAAAGCCTTGCTTTCCCTTGCCTTCATGTGCTTCCTGAGAGTTTGCAAGAGTAAATGATCTGCCTGTGACTTCCTCCCTTGGTGTCTTCGTGTCAAGTACATGACACCTGGGGGATAGGGAGATGGCTGTGGCCACTGAACTATGAGTGTGAGGGGAGACTGCAAATGGTGGAGGCTTTTTAGGCAAAACTCTACCCTTT
This sequence comes from Aramus guarauna, assembly GCA_013400195.1. Classification (NCBI taxonomy): domain Eukaryota; kingdom Metazoa; phylum Chordata; class Aves; order Gruiformes; family Aramidae; genus Aramus; species Aramus guarauna. The sequence continues at coordinate 119,271 of VXBL01010046.1, forward strand.
TTCCAAGCTGAGGCTGTTATGTATATTGTCAGGTTGTCTAGGGAGGGAGATCTTTCTTGAGAACGTAGTTGGCCTTGAAGGCCCTGGAGTACTAGTTATCCATGAGCCAGCAATGTGCCCTTGTGGCTAAGCAGGCCAGTGCTGTTCTGGGGTGCATTAAGAATGGGGCCAGCAGGTCGAGGGAGGTTCTCCTCCCCCTCTACTCTACCCTGGTGAGGCCACATCTGGAGTACTATGTCCAGTTCTGGGCACCCCAGTTCAAGAAAGACAGGGAACTACTGGAGATGGTCCAGCGGAGGGCTGCAAAGGTGATGAGGGGACTGGAGCATCTCTTGAATGAGGAAAGGCTGAGAGAGCTGGGTCTGTTCAGTCCAGAGAAGAGAAGACTGAGAGGGGATTTCACCAATGCTTGTAAATATCTAAAGGGTGGATGTCAAGAGGATGGGGTCAGACTCTTTTCAGTGGTGCCCAGTGACAGGACAAGGGGCAATGGGCACAAACTGGAACACAAGAAGTTCCATTTGAATATGAGAAAAATCTTCACTTTGAGGGTAACCAAGCACTGGAACAGGCTGCCCAGAGGGGTTGTGGAGTCTCTTTCTCTGGAGATATTCAAAGCCCTCCTGGACGTGATCCTGTACAACCTGCTCTAGGTGATCCTGCTTTAGTAGAGGGATTTGACTGGATGATGTCCTGATGTCTCTTCCAACCCCTACCATTCTGTGATTCTATAATGCAGAGGTGGTTTTGTTGCTGCTAAGTGCTGGAGCAGAGAGCTCTTGGTAAACCTGCTCTCCGGCAAGCATGCAAAATAAGGCACGAAGCGTCTCAGCTTTGACTTTCCTCCCAGAGGACCCTGCTCTACCCTTGCTGCAGAAAGGCAAGCCAAGTCACAGGAGGTGGTGAGGACTAGTGATTTGGGACCACACTGGTCTCAGCCCGAATTCAGAACAGACTGGACCACACACAGCACCATCATGTACATCTTTGGTGCTTGTCTCTGGCAGGGCTGAATTTGACCCTTTTCCATACATCTAGCAATGAGCGAAGGGCATTTCACTGCGTTGTGTGTGCATCACGTCGTGAGCTGAAGAGCTTCCTGGAGTTTGGCTTCTGGCACAGCAGCTGCTGTACGCTGTCCCAGCACTTCACAGCTTGTAGTCTAAGGCTGGACTAGCAGCAGGACGTGCCAGGGTCACGTTCCATCCAGGGCTGTTTCCTCACTCCTGTTACCTTCTGTGATTTAATGGATTAATCTTCATCTAATACCAGCTGTAATTCATCTGTGAGCCCACGCTGTTGGATTTTGCTCCAAAGTGCCTGTGAATTAGTGAGGATGAATGAGTGATCAATGAAATTACATAGGGGTTTCCCTTTCATCCTACAGCTCCCTGCGCTGCTTCGTGTCGGCTGCGTTGGCTTGGTGTTTGCGTGCAATGCGATCATGTGGACGGTCTTCGCAAAAGCCCTGCGACTCTCCTCCTCCTCGGCCGCTGCCTCTGTGACGATGACGGCCTCCAACTTCATCTCTTCGGTGAGTAGATCCTTCTCCAGGCGCTGAAGCCTGGAGGAGCACAGTGATGTGGAACAGCCACAATGGATGCGCGACCGGCATCGCTGGCCACAAAGGGAGATGTGAGATAATTGTGTTGGGCCTCAGCTGTTCTGCCTGTTGCTCATGGCAGAGGCTGTAGGACTTTTCTGGGTGATGCAGGAGGAAGCCTTGCAGCTATGTGGTTTACTGAACTTTTCTAATTGCCAGTGAGAGCTGGAGCTGGGAGCTTTGCTTTGTTTTGCTTTTCCTTTGCAACACCTCACCTGTGACAAGTCAAAGCCACTTTAGCTGGGCGTGAAGATGCACCACCTCTAGTGACAGCAGGAGCATTTTTGTCCGGCAGGTTTTTTCTGCTCGCTTTTCACTCTCAGCAGCTGTCCACCTTTATTTCTGTGCTCTGGCAGCTCACAGCCAGCTCGTGGTGTCCAAAACTCAAATCAATGGGTCCCTTTTTTTAACGACTGGAGTCGCCCAGTCGATGGGACATTTGTCTCCCGAGAGGTGCTGGGAAGACAGCAAAGCACACGTGCGTCTGCCAGAATCCTGTTTTGGGACTGCAATACAGCTGTGCTTCCAGGCTGGATTGTAGAGTAGGTCATCTCTGGCATCACCTGCAGCAGCGTTTCTCTTGGTGGTCCCAGCAGGAGTTTCCTCAAGCAGGTTTTTTCCAGGACCGGCTCTCCCAGCAGAAGTCCCTGTAGCTCTGGCAGAGCAGGAGGCTTTGGGGTGTTTTGGCCCAGCAAAGCTTTGTCTCTGTCTTTTCTTTCAGGCCATCCTGGGGAAGCTTCTCTTCGGGGAGATGTGGACACCTCTGTGGTGGGTCGGCCTGGCTGTGACGCTCTGTGGCCTCGTGCTGTTGCACACCGCTGCACCTCAGCCGCTGCGGCTCGCAGTGGAGAAGAAGACGTGATGGCTGCCGGAGGGGGCACGGCTCCATGCCACCCCTCGCTCCTCGCCTGCCTGCCTCGTGATGGTGGCCCTGGTCCCCAGCCAACTCTGAACGTGCCAACTGTGGACCTGCTGACCCCTGCTCGCCTGCTGATCTACTGACTTGCAAAGTCATGCTGGTTGCATCTTTCCCGACAATCTGGCGGTGGTGTGGTGGTAGTGACAGCCTCAGAGGGAGCTGGTCCACGCTGAGTCAGCATTGTCGAAATCAGGGCCAGAGGCTTATCAGCCGCTCCTCCTCTTCACACCCTGCAGCTGCAGAGCTTTCTCAGTTTGGGGAAGGCTAAAAGTAAACATGGTGGCTGTGGAAGGTGCCCACGCAACAGTACTTTTCCATAAGAGGACCTATCCTGAAATAGAAGAGCAATCAGAAGGCAGCTGATATTTCTGCTCTGCTGTTCCTGACTCTCCTCTTTGCCTCGTGAAATGGCCCCGTGCCTGCCCTAAGCTCCTGCTGCCTGTCAGGCCATGGAGCCTTTCAGTAATTCCTTCAGCTTCCCTTATCAGTCACATACACGTTTTAACTTGCCATTTTTATATGACGCTTGTAATTCCCACTTTCCCATTCCTGACGTGTTACTCACTGTGAGGTTGCTGCTCTTTCCTTTAAACTCTTAACTAGGATGGGGTTTTGATCGCCATTGCTGCTGTGTGTAGGTCAAACTGTTCATTTTGGAAGAATACAACAGGCTGCATGTGAACAGTCAGCTGCTTTCACAGAAAGTGTCCACGTTCAGCGCACACCCCCCTCCCTGCTTAAGTCATCAGTTGCTTTAATATTTGGTAAAATGGAGTTTCTCAAGCAACAGGTTTTTTACGCCTCTGGATGATGGTGATTCCCATTTGTGTGATGTAATCAAGCAGATCACTGGTACCCACAGGTGCTAAATTTTGGATGAGATGCCTGTTGACATGACGCGTATGTCAGAAATCATCATTTCTAAAGTATCAAGTTCTTTCCCCTTCCTATACATCATCTTTTACTTGGAAATTTTTTAGTTGCAATCCTGATCAAGAAATATAATGATGCCTATAAATGCGTGAATCATGCTGGTGATATCACTTGTTTGCTCTGGGCTTGCCAGGTTGTCTCTGTCTTCTTGTAACCACAGAAAGCGAGTCACAGTTGTGGCATGTGCAGAAAACCTAAGGACACATTTCTGCGAGCCTCTGTATCAGAACCTGTCAGGTTTCTCATGACTGGCAGATCAGCATCATGTCCAGCAGAAACGTAAAAATAGATGTGTGGCTGGAAATGCCACTGGAGTTGGGTTTGTGCCTTTTCCCTCTTTGTATCAGAAAGATGAGAAGTCCCCACAAGAGGCCCGAGGCTGTTCACGCCAAGTCCCCTGCTTCGGGAGAGCATCCTAGCTCATCACGTCTGGCAGCCATGTCCCAAGAGGGGCAAAAACCTTTGTCTCTTCACCTCGGTGTGCTCGTAAGGCTTCCCCTCCAAAGAAGGGAGATACATATGTGATGGGGAAGAGGGCAGAGTGCCCTGAGTGCCTTTCCTCCTTACCAACACGGGTCTTTGTGCCTGGGGAGCTCTTTGCTTAGCAGCAGAGATCGAAAAGGTGGGAACGCGTCTGGCTGCCTGGGAAGCGGGGACTTGACGTGGTGACCCGGCATCCCTCATAGGTTTGTGGAGATAACATCCCGGAACTATGCATTTTTAGTGCATCAGGTCTCCTTAGACCTTTGTACATGATGGAGAAATAATGAAGGCTGCAAGCTTGATTTGTTTGCCCTTGTTATTAACTCTCAGCCAGCTGTAAGCTGTGGCTGCCTTTGCACAAACAACAGGCAAAGGACCAGACTCTCTCCTTTCTGGTTAATTTGGCTGTTGTCCCTCCTCCTAACAAACCTTTTGGAAAGTTTTTTAACATGGACAACCTCAAAACTGACATATCTTTAATACAGTTGTTGAAGGTCAAGGTCTAGGAGATGTTTGCACATGTGCAGAAAATGAGGGCAACATTTTACTCGGTGATGCTCATTTTTAAGGCGGAAGAACATAGACTAGGGCTGTAAATTTGCTGTCGTAAATACCTGAAGGTGGGAGCGGAAATGAGTTTTCCTCCAGTTCCTGTGGGAGGAAAAGATTGCAGAGCAGGGTGCGTTTTTTCACAGAATCCCTCTCCTCTATCTATGCAGGGTTTGGCCCACGTCTGCCAGTGTTGCTTGTCAGCGTGGGGCCAGGGCTCCAAGGAGGGCTGCAGTCACTGTATGGCAAAGTGGTGGGCTTCTGATAAATGGTTCGTGTGTGATCATGCAAAATGCATCTGGAAGTGATGTCAAAAAGAGGTGCCGGCATTTCCAAATGAAAACACTGTCCAAAGCTCAGTGGCTGAAATTTAATATTTACAGATATTTTAGACCATGCACACAAAAGTAAGTGATGTGAGACTAATGAGCAAGCTGTGTTCCAATATGGTAGACCTTGTAGGGTGGCTGAAGATCATGGCCAACCCTAAGACCTTGGTTTACGAAGGCAGAAGGAGGGTTTTCCTTATGTGGGAACTCCAGTAGTGGCTTGCACGGAGTTTTTGCACACTAGAGCCGAGCTATTTTTAGAGAAGAGTCGCAAGCACACATTTCCAGTGTAATACACTCTTTTTTTGCGTATCTCCAAGGCACTGGCTGTAATGAGTCTTTCCTGCATTTTCCCCTCATTCTCAAACACAACACTAGTTTTTCAGCATCTTGTTCATCAGATTTTCCTCAAGCCAGGGCTGTACCATGTCACGCTTTAAACAGTAGAAGCAGCAGGGGCATGGTTAACGGCAAGGCTCACAATGTCGCTCATGAAGATTGAAGTAAGTATTCTTGAATTAATGGTGGGAAGCGTTTTAAAAAATCTTTTGTATAAACAAGGTCCAAGAGTATTATATTCTAAGGTAAATAATACCTTGTATACCTTTACAAGGAACAAAGCCAAATGAAATTATAGTGGCAGTTGAACCTTAAAGCATTGACTGATTAGATAAGGAACTACACATAAAACCTGAGAAATGTCCCTGTTGTCTTTGACAAGGAGCCACTGAAACTTGGAAGGTTTGTACAAGATCTTGGTCACAGCATATATCAAAATAACTTGAAGGACAGCATGCTTGCCCGAATGATGAGTAGTAGAAGTAGATGCAATAAATAAGATCAGTAGGTTGTTCTGCTGAGTGTGGTATATTTAAGATTTACAAGGAATTTTATTCAGTGCCCTGTGTTGACCCTTCAGACACCTTAAATAGTGATCACATTGCAAGGGGGTGTCACACACACGCTTAATTCCACTAAAATACTGCAATTGGTGGGGTGTTTTCAAAGAAGGAAGTCATGCTGATTCAACATGCCAGAAGAGTGGTGCCACAGCTCTGACCTTGGCTGTCGCAGAAAAAACATGGAGTTATGAATAAATGGGTATTAATCCTGACACATTCGTCATGCCAGGTACCCTGCTCGCCTTCGGCAGAAAAGCAGCAGGAAGCCGGAGTTGCGCAGGGTGGGAACTCACAGGAAACCACACGGTGACGACGGCTCGCTTGGTCTTGGAGAAGAATGTGGGGTGAGGTCCAGTCAGTGGTAAAAGCCTTCCCAGGAAAGCCAGGAGTTTGCCTCTGAAAATCAAATGTGTGGGATGTTGTGCCAAGTCACTTTTTAAAGGAAAGGATTGCAAGAAGGCAACGTTTCTGAAAATGTGATCCTGAGGAAGAAACAAAGTATTTTAGGCTGTAGAGCAACACCTTCTAGCTTCAGGCAGAAGATGGTTGTTGGGCTGGTGTTTCAGTGCCCTTTGTAAGGCAGGTCTGTTTCTAGATACTTTAACACCAGGAAAAAAAAAGTTTAATAACTTGCCTGTGAAATGGGGTCCTGGGCCATGGCATGGGTGGGGGTGTCGGGCAGGGGCAGTCAGTCTCAGTGGTGCCCTCAGGGCCCTGACATAGTCAATGGCTGTCCCTGGGCTGTTGCTTCCAGTGCTGGACTCCCGCCCAGTTCAAGAGGGGTGTTGGGAAACTGGTCTGGCTGAGATACCAAGATGGCACGGGCCCACAAGGAGAAGCTGAGGGACTTGGGCTTGTTGGAGATAGGGAGACTCAGGCCGACCTGATAGCAGCTAACAGGTACTTGGAGAGGAGTTACAGAGGCAATGGAGCCAAGCTCCGCTCCATAGAAATGGCCAAAACAAGCCGAGGCAACAGGCACAGGTTGTGTCCTGGGCGTTTCAAGCTGGCCATCAGGGAAAAAATTGTCACCAGGAGGTTAGTTGCTCAGAGAGGCAGCAGTCTCCCTATGTGGAGGTTTTCAAACACCTCAACTGACCCAATCTAATGTTGGCGACCCTTCCATCTGGGCAGAAGGCTGCACTTTTGGTGATCTGTGGATGGATTTCATGGGCAATAGCAGCCATAACTGAAACTGGTTTGCCCTTGTGCCTCCGTGTTTGGCAGTTCTCATTAAATGCTGCTGTGCCAGAGAAAGGAGATTCTTCCTTGAGACACCGTAGAGACCTAGGGCATCAGAGGCCTGTTAGCTAACCACAGAAACCATAAAAAACACATGTGTATGCATTCATAACCTGAAAACAAATGCACTGTTATCAAAGGAGAAAGACTCCACTGTCCTCAGCTGCCGATGGTGAAGTGCTTTGTGCGTTTGAACATTTGCTGGTTGAGGAGGGAGCCTGCTGAGCACAAAGCTAGTGGTGGCTCACAGGGCAGGGTAACACTGACCAGCTGCGGCAGCATGGGGTGACCAAAGCACCGGGAGGCCTGGACCTTGCAGTGCTCTGTCCCATAGCTGCGTGCAGTGCCACAATAACCCATGTCCGGTAGCAACGCTCGCCGTGCTCAGGGCCCTTTTTGCCGTGCTGAGCAACCAACCAGCCACTCTCTTCACTCTCCAAGGAAACTTTTTGGTTTCTGACTGTTAATAACCCTCTTAGTTGTTTTGATTTATCCTTGGGGTTTAAGGAAAAGTGGCTGTGAATGGCTGTACTCATTGCCAAGACTTCCTAAGCAGCTCCCGGGGCTACTGCACGCCCTTGAAGTCCTGAGGGATTGCTGGTGCTGGGTCAATGCCTGGGGAGCTCCTGGGTTGGGCCTCCTGCTCCTGTTTTGCTGGGGGGAGATGATGCACACCCCGCTCACCGCTGCGCGGATCTTGCAGAACACAGAAGTTCCACTGCAACAACAGAAATTAAGGGGGAGGGGAGGACTGGAAAGAGCGATAGTAAGTGGGGTGTGGTGGATTGTACCACCGCTTTTTGGAGTCACGTGCACTTTGAACCCATCGCTCAATCTCAGAGGCTGCTACGTGGTGGGGTTTCATCCTGCCGGTGGAAGTTGGGGCTGGGACTTACCCATGCAAGCAGCTCACCTCATCCCCTGATGCAAGCGGAGCCTCTTCACTTTTGCAGCAAGAGATAAGAGTCGAACAGGTCTGCTTGATACCATGATGTGCTCTCGATGCGTGTGCGCAGCCTGAGCATCAGCCAGGGCTTCAAACCTAATTGCTTTCAGTAAGTTAAGGCCATGCCTTGGGAGAAATGAGCAGTGCCCCAGGGAAGGATGAGGCATTACAAATTCCACGTTTCCTGCTGCCAAGCTACTGTTTCCTAATCCAGAGAGAAGGTATTTCAAATGACTCATTCCCTTCAGGACACTCCTGAGTTAGGCAACTCACAGGCATGACTCTGCCAGGAACCAGCGCTGCATGAAAACGCTTTGTAAGAAACCATGGTGGGCACGGAGCTACTCCAGCTACCTGCTGAGTAGGGCAGTGGCCTGGATGCTGCAAAGAGGGGTGAGCAGGAGTATGCTGACTTGGCAGCTTTTCAGGACAATTAACCACAGATCCCTGTCCCTTAGACAATGCCACCATACCAAGGGGGCTACCGCACGTGACATCTGCGTGTCCAAGGGTGGGCCAAAGCCTTTGCATCCACTGGGCTTTGGGTCTACTCCCCTGCAGCATGTGAGCCAGGTCTCCAGCGCTGGGCAGGACTGGCTCCTTCCTGCAAATCCTCTGGTCCAAGAAGGTTCTCCCTTTCCACCACATAGTGGTGGCTGGTGGGGATGCAGCATGACATAATCTGACCTGTAGTCTGTAGACTGTGTACATATATATGTATATAGACACACAACCCCACAGAGACAGATAGGAGAAGCTGTCGTACCACCCCTGCAGAAAGAAATGTTACTTGAAGACACTGGCATGCAAGTTTCTGTTTTCTCACTTAGACATGTGCAACCAAACACATATCCTGTAGGTGGGAAGGTATTCTGTCAGTATTTTCCTTGTTCTCTGAAGCTGTTTTTAATATATGGATAAACTATTTTATCCCTGATTCAATATTTGCACTATTGATTTCCTTGCCCTTACCTTTTTTTTTTTTTTTTTTTGGGGCAACCCTCTTTTGCTTTGTTTTTCCTCGTACCTTTTCATATTGTTTGCTCTAGGTGTAGTCTGTGGATATGTGTCCACACTGCAATCAGTCAGTGTGGTCATACATGCAGACTCGAAGCTAGTGCATGGGTCAGTGGCAGTAGGGTGGGTACGGCCCTGGAGTAACTGCACCCAACCCCGTTGGACCCTTTCCAAGCACACACTGCGGGCTGTGGGATCGCGCAGCGGTTGGGGGGGGGTCCCTGTCCCCATCTTGGGTCTCTTGATGAAGTGGGATGAAGGTGCGAGGAGAGAGTTAGCAGGCTAGGGCCATTCTGCATGGAAAAGAGACAGTGGTGGTTTGTAACGGGGGCTGAGAAGACCATTGAGTTGCATGGAGAAAGTAAGCTGGCATAGCTGTTGACTGTCTCCTCTACCACAAGGACTGGGGCCAAAAGGGAAGTTAGCAAGCAGCAGCTTCAAAGCCAGAGGAGCTTCCTTCTCCTACAGGGTGTCATTCAGCTGAGGAAGTCCTGCTTGTGGGATGTAGCAAATGCTGGCAGGTCCCTCGGGTTCAAAAAGGAGGCAATTTTATTTAAAAAAGTGCTGTTGTCTGGAAGAAGTGATGCAATGGAGATCTTTTTTGTCTTTTCTTACACAAAATTCTAAAGAAGTATTTTTCTGAGAAGCAGAAGTACCTTATCCTGAGTAATTTTAGTCCGGTATATGACATAATTTTCTCGGCACTGGAGCATTCTTATTTTGGTGTTTCCAGTGCAACAGTTGTACCAGAGTTGAAGGTCATAGTACTGAAATCCCAAGTTCAACCTTTACACGTAGTTGCTCCCTATATCTAGACTGATTTTGCCGTTTTACCTCTTGCATCTCAGCCGCGGAAAGAGAAAAGGATCTTGAAAAATAACCAGAGAAGATATTTTAACATTATAGCATTTTGGCTTGCTGTTAAAGCAGCTCTGTATTTTTCCAAGATGGCTTGGCCTAAAACCGCAATTTCCTGTGACCACCACAGGAATTCTCTTTCAGGGCAGGGAAAGCGCTACACAAGAGCATTTTGCCTGAGTAGGGATCACAAGACCATAATCCTACATTTGGTATACGTGTAGTTGTGGTGTCTGTTTTATCATTGTCTTTGCCTTCTTCAGCAGCAGACTCCCTGAATGGTGCTGGGCTGGGCACAGGGGAATATGGTTTTCATTCCTTCTGGAGGTAAATGACCAAAGCTAGTCACCTACATGCTAAACTTTAGGTCCAAAACCCCTCTTTCAAGGTTCAGTGAAAAGGAAATTATGGAATTTCTGTAATAGTTTTATTGGCATCAATCACCTCTCTGGTATTTGCCTGTGAGAAACTCGTTACCAGATAGCTGGAGCCAGATGACTTGGAACCAGTTAAGATCTGGGCTTGGCCATCTTGCATCAACCCCTGACATCCGATTGCCTGCCACAAGTTGGCTCATGTAAGATTAGAAGAGAATCTGCCTGCTGGGAACATGGGATGCCCTTGGGGCGTAGGTGACAGGCCACTGTCACGGCCCATGGTTGGTGTACATGAGTGAGAAGTGATCAGATCAACGCTCCTTTCAGAGTAACAGCACCACAACATGTCAGGGTCATTGCGTGGATGAGGTGCATCTCACTACTAGGAAATTCTTAATGACCCAGATACAAGAGTAATGAAGTGGTGAGGGGAGGACCAACATAGCACCTCTAATAAGGTCCAGCTCAAAAGAGGTCAACCAGACCTTCTGCTGTTCTCCATCTGTGTGTTTCTGTTCTTTTTATCCCCCCGAAACTTCTCATGCTTATCATTCCCTAGGCCGTGACTCAGGAAGGACTCAACATGTACTAGATGGTACATGTCGGAGCAGTCGTGCTGTGATCAGTGGAAGGTGCCTTCTCGCTGTGTTGCCCCTCAGGACCCAGACGTGGGCTGTATGTGTGTGTACCTTGATGGATGCACCCCTTGGCACCTTGGAGCAACTTTGCAGGGCAACTGGAAGGATTGGTTGACCTTTCCAGAGTAAAAAAGAAAACCTGTGTTGCTTTTGATCTGTGTTTTATTTTGAATGTTACTCTGACTGGACTTATTAAAAGAAAAAGACAAACCAGAAGTAATGTGAAGCCTTAGATGGTTATAAAAATTGTAGGTCAGTACATTATTATTATTATTATTATTATTATTATTATTATTATTATTATTATTATTATAAAAGGCAACTTTTCTGTAACTAGACATGGGTTCACCAGTGAATTAAACTATAAAGCTAAGGATTGTCCTTCCTACTTGGCATCAATGCCTGTGGTCATACTCTGGAAATTTAACTTGTTCCCGTCAATTTTGATACGCAAAATAAACAAAACCTGTGACAAAGGGCAAGCTTGTAAATGGGGAGCAGCCACTGGGGAATTCTGATTTTATTTGTTTGCATTTTACTACTTTCTTATGCCAGCTAATAAGGTGACTTACCTTGCAGCAGATAGATGCAGATAAGACTGATAGCCTCTGGTGTCTGATTTTGTAAGCTGGGAAGTGAGTTGCTGAAGTTATTGAAGTTATTCACAGGAGATTGCCTGAAAAAAAAGATATAATCTGTTTCTGTTAATTAGAAGAGTATACTTTTATGAGACGGATTCAAGTGATTAACTGTTGTAACTGTCTGGGAAAAAAAAAAAATCAAAAGGGCTGGCATTTTCCATAGCTTCAACAAGGAGGAGAGAAAAAAGCCGTGCTGCTGAAGCACAGCCAGCCACTCTGACCACTCTGGCCAGCAAAAACAAAAGGAGATTTTCCTGTAGGAAGGACAGAGATCACCTGGTGACAACATGAAACAAGCTGAAACCATGTCTTTGAAAAATGTTCCTGCAGTTTAAGTTGAAATCCCTTTTCTCAGACCTTGTCAACAACTGTCTTGGTGGGTATTAAAGTTCAATGGCCTTTCCTGGCAGGGCAAGCTTGTACAAGCCAGGTGAGGAAGCTCGTGTAGGAGTGTTGTACCGTATGCCAAGTTTAGCATCCTCAAATTGAGATACTACCAGTGCACAGAAGAAGATAATGGCAGCAGGCAAGACCAGCAGCTGCACAAAGTGAAAGGAGAACTGAAAGGTAGATGCTGTCTACTGGCATGAAACAAAAATTCCTGTAGACAGTGAAAAAAAAGGCAACTACTTTCCAAGATGAAGTAGGTTCACGGCAGGGCAGAACCCACACTTATGTAACTTCTACACTCTTTGCCTGAAGTCTAGGTTCAAAGTAAGGGTCAGAACATGCACGCTGTTGAAATCAGCCTTTTGCAAAACTCTGCAGGACTGGAAACGTGACTGTCTCTGGTGAATATGTGCCCTGCCTCCACCACTGACTCTCTAGCACACACCTACGTAAAATTTTTTCAGGAATAAAGCGTTACCAACGTCAACCCATTCCTGTCTGCAAAATCTGTAGGTTTTGCTGCAGGACTACTGTATCCACACAATTTAAGCTGCTTCCAACCAAGCATGAATGTTTTAAATATATATATATATATATACACACACACACACCAGTTTGAGACTGGATTAGAAAGCTACTCTCAGTGCCTTCAGATGAAGTGGATTACGCCATTGGTGCAATTAAGTGGAAACCAGTAATATACATTGTAAATGTTCAGATTACATGTATTATTGGTTATGTTATTGCACCAACATTCCATGTATACTTTACTTCATCTCATGCTGGTTCTAAACAAATATGTCTTTCACCTTCCAGGAGGACAGAAATGCAGAGTAAAAGCAAAGCTGAAAGGTAAACTGGGGTTGTAGTGTTTTGGATTTTTTTTTTTTTTTTCCCAATAGCAAAATATGTACTTGCCAGCACATTGTCTGGTGCTGAATGGTGAGTGATGCTCCATCTGCTAAGAACGTTGGTGGTTCAGATGTTCATACAGATGTCCTGTGAGATTATAGATGTGTGCTGAACCTTCCGTACCCTGGGATGCGCTAGTCATGCTCTCAAGTAAGGGCACCCAACGTACACCTGCCAGCAAGCAGTGACATGCCCGAAGGGTGGGATCTGCTAACTCAGTACCTAGCTTGCACCGACATTTCGGCACCAAATGAAACCATCCTCCTAAAGTAAATACGTAGCTACCTGAACTGATGGAGAAAAGTCAGTGCCTTTGAAGGCTTCTACAGGGACATCTTGTTTAGGGGAAGCCTAGAGTTAGATGCGCGGCCTCGCAGACTGAATCCTACCTTGCTGGACCCTGGGCTGCTGCCATGAAGGGAGGCATTGCTGGGGTTGAGACTGCTCCCGTGGCTGAGTGTTTCTTCACTTTCGGGTATTTGGGGACATGTTCATATCTCTTTCTGGCCACTGTGCCCATGTCACTGTTGACCTGTGTACCAGCTCTCCCCTCCATGGAGCAGACACATCTCTTCACTCTTTGGTCACCCCGAGGACCAGGATGACAGTGGGGCCTGTGGGGTCCAGCCACCTCCTGGGCAGAGACCTTTGGTACAGCTGTCAGCAAAGAGCAGCCAGTAAATGGCTCCTGCTCCACCACATTACTTGGTCCTCCTGGACATGGCCTGTTTCTCCTCTTTCCCAGCCAGTGCTCCCACTGGGCTGTCTCCCCTGGCATCCGCCTGACCCTGCAGGGAGCGGACCAGCACCAGGGTCCTGGGGCTTTCCAACCCACACGTGTAAATGTTGGATTTTAGCACACATCTTAACGTGCTTCTCTCCCAAACGCAATGACAAAAATCTCATTAACTTCAAAGGAAGTTGGATGGTCCTAATGGGGAACTCTTGTTTTCCTAAGATTTAGTGTTTGTGGGCTGCCTTGTAAAGTTGGCCCTTGAGCTGCTGTGCAAGTAACCTAGATGTTAGGTCATAGGTACATTCTTGTTACTCATCTAGCCCATGATTTTACTGTTTGTCAGTGAAGGGTCTGTCCACTTGTCATCTGATTGTGCAAATCCACCTTCCATGTGAGTCGGGATTGAAGTTTCACTGTTTTTCAGGGTCTGACTATGTGCAGAGGGAGTTGTAGCTTTTTTTTTTTTTTTTTTTTTTTTTTTCCACAGGAACTTCCTTTCTCTAAACACCACCCCTTGGCAGTGGACCTGCTGACACCTCAGAGGACGCCACTGATAAAAAGGGCAGCTCAGCTTCCTTCTCCATGCTCAGAAGCAAGTGGCAGAGGCTACTCAGGAGCTCAGAAGCTGCTTGGCATTGAGGCACCTCAGGTCGAAACGCCAACAAGAACCATGAGTGCCAACGCTGGTGAGTTTTTGTCACTCGATACAATAGCCTATGTTAGATGTGCAGTTTGGCAGGTCTCCTATGGGGACAATGGTAGCTCCAGTGGAGGTGGAGGGTTTCTTACCCCTCTGAATGCCCTGGGTGATACCTTGGGCAACGGTGTTTCAGTGCCATCACTGCTCATGGGGGATAGGTTTGCTCTGGCTGTGCAAGTCCTGGTTTTGATGGGTCAGTAAACCAACTGAACAATGCTACTCACTTTTCATCACTTTTCATCAACCTGTAGATAACTGGCTCTATCGGTGACAATAGGAAAGAAATGCAGCTTTTCTAAACTTGTTCTGTGTCAAGGAGAAAGCAATTTCTTTCTTTCAGGCTACTCAGTCGTGTAGATTATTGCTTTTTAGTGATGGCTGATACCATCTGACAGAAGTTTCAGAATGACTGAAAAAGGGACTTATTTGGACTTGAGCTCCATCCCATGGGCGTCCTGCCTGCCCAATTGTCAGAAGATCCTGCACCTACATAGAAAGGTGCCTGAGTCACTCATGTAGCAGCTGCTGAACCACCACCGCGGGCTGTGCTCCGGGGGCCAGCCCAACCCCAAGATGCCCCAAACCCCTGGGGTTTGGGGCGTAGCTGAGCAGCAGTGCGTGCGGGCTGGGTGGTGCCTGCAGTGGAGCCGGGAGCAGGTCTCTACAGCCATCAGGAGGGGAAGGGTGTCCTGACAGCGCTCCGAGCCCCTCCATGCCACACCTCCGTATTCTGGGTGTGGATGAGCGGAAATTTTCCAGGAAGTCTTGGACAGCAGCATCTTTGGGATGTGATCTCACGTCCTTGGGATGTGAGAGAGTGTTTGCTGGAGGTTGGGCAAGGATGAGGAGTGAATGCAGGTGTCCAATTTTGCTCTCTCTTGCGAAACTACAGTTCCCATCTCACTTCCCTCCTGCCTTCTGAGCAGCCCTTATTCCCACTGAAGCCAGGCATGCTATAAACGCTCTGCTCTGTATTAATAATTTATTTTTAAAACTACATCACCTCATCCTCATGGGAAAAAGGCCCCAGATCCTTACCATTTTTGTTCTGGGTGATCGCTGTGCTCTCGAAGCTCTGAACGTCTTCCCAGGAAGGTAGCGTGCAACGGGGCCAGCAGATTAGTGTAGGAAGGAGCTCTAGAAGGGATAGATCATGGAACTAGGAGATAAAATCAAAAATACTGTCTTGAAATTACTTCTAAAAAAAAGGAAAAAATATCTGTCAATATTTGTGTTTGCTTCCGGCCTCCCCCAGGAGTGAGCACAGCCGGGGCTGCCTCTTGCAGCTCAAGCCTCCGTCCCGTGAGTGGGAGGGTTCTCAGCGTGCTCAGCTCTGATATAAGTCATTAATTCCCGTGCTGACAACCCGGGGTGCCTGCAGGCAGCCGGGCACAGGGCGTGTGGACGCCTGGCCCCATGCCTTTGGCAGGAGGCAGAGCAGGAAGCCAAAAGCAGCATGCAGGGGCTGTCCAGGGAGGACGGGCTGCGGTCAAACCCCCTCGGATGTGGTGATGGGCACGCCGCCAGCTCGCTCCGCGGCGTTTCTTGGTGTGCGACACTGCGCCGGCTGGATCGCCGGGTGTCGCGGCTGTGTTTGCACGGGAATAAGTGCAGCGCGATTGACGGGCAGCGTCTCTGCACCGTCAGGACGTGTTCCAAGGCATCTGCTCCCTGCGGTTTTTCTCTGTGCACCTTCAACACTGGTGATTTCCAGAAACACGGGGTGGAAATGCAGTCCCTAAGTTAGAAAATGCAGGAAGGATGGATTCGCCAGGGCCCTTTCCCACAGCCATCCTACTCGTTCAGCTCCCACATCCCTCCAAAGCCCTCTCCCATCGCCAGGACTGTTTTCTGGTAGCTTCTCAGCCTGGCGCAGGGGTTTCTGTAAGGAACATGGTCGAGCACCTTTGGCAGCTGGACATTTGTTAATGCTGAGAAAGGTGCGTTTCCCCTTCATCCTTCTCAAAAGGGTTAAGCAATTTCAGCTGAAATTTTTTCACACACACACACACCCCATTGCACGAAACATCAGCCTGATGTTGGAATTTGGCAGGCAGCAAGCAAACAAAAAGCACTCAAAAATGAAATCAGTTATCGAAAGGTGACTGCGAATTTTAAGTCTATTTGCTGTGCCGCTGACAACTGTTATGCAATTAAGATAAATATGGCTTATATTAGCAAGAAGAAAGACACGGAAGCAGTAGTCTGGAGGGGATGCATGGGTGGTCAGTTGAGGTTGCTCAGGACTGACGCAGGTCACAGTGGGAAGCGTGCCACCGATTTCAGCCCGCCCTGGACCTGGCCCTGCCTCTCGCATCTCTCACGCCACAGCACCTACCAGAAGATTTCAGCCTCTTTGATGTTAGGGATGGCTCTTGTTGATCCTCAAGTTGTATCGCAGTCGCCTGGTACCGTGTGAATCCGCCAAGACATTTTGTGAACTAATCCCTTCAACCATTATGCCTTTGATTTGCTAATTTCTAAGTTACCATAAGCGGTTTTACATTTCCTGGCTCTCCCATATCTTCCTCTGAATCATTTATGAGCCAAGTGCTTTTAAGATACTGTTACTCCCTACTGTTTACACAGAATTTATCCTGTAAGGATATTTAATGGGCAGGTACAAGACAGGTTAGACACTTCCAAAGAAATATAGCTCTGCCACATTCTGGCATGCTCCAGCTTTCCCTGCCACACCTGGGCAGCCTGCCAAAGCCTGACACAGTAACCCCCAAATCCCCGTCTTTATTGAAAGCTGAGGGCTTTCTTTTTGCTCAGGCTTAGCTCGAGGGCTTTCCTCTTTGCCCAAGCATAGTGCTGGGTTGTGCCTCTCGGAGCCCCGCACCCCTTTTCCCAGCCCCGTTCCCATCCGGAGTTGCAGGAGGGGAGAGCAGCCCAGAATATGGTGATTTTAAATGATGTGTCCTACAAAATCAGCTGCTGTGCTGGGAATGAATAGGAGCGAGGTACCTGGCGGGGTCCCTTGCAGGAGTCCAAAGCTGTGCTGAAGTCAAACGGCAAAAGCACCAGTTGGCATGAAGGGGGTCAGAGCGCTGCCCCCCACATTTAGCATCCCCCCAGACAGGCACCATCTCTGCGGCACAGCTGGCTCCCGGCCCCAGACCTTCCTTTGGTTCTTGGGTTGTAGGAGAAACCAAGTCCTTGGGAAAAAAAAAAAGAACTTACACAGATTCACATATGCCGAGTTCCATAAGAGGCTGATTAATGGCACTTGTGATATTATCTGGGACTAATTTTTGAGGGTAAAATGCAAAGAATCGGTTCCAGAGTCCTGAAGAGTCACATTTCCCAGGCTTATGGCATCCCAGAGACACTGGGGATCTCAGCAGTTGAGGGGAGCCGAATTTCAGCACATTCGGCTCACTTCCAGCTTAACTGTGTACGCCACGTTTTGTAAGGAGCAATTAAAGCTACTGTTTATTATTACTTGATAACATGAAGGATGTGTTCAATGCTAACATAAAGCTAGTCTTTGACCGGAAAGAAGTATCCTGAGATAAAATCCCAACAATGAGTTTTAATTTTTAATCTGCCCTGTGTTAGCTGGGGACTGCCTGGGAGCATCACCTCTGAGTATGCCTTGGCAAGCAGCGCATTCTTCACCTGGCCGTATTACTACTGCTGCTGCTGCTACTACTTACTGCTACTACTGCTGCTGCTACTACCACTGTTGTTTAATACCTGCAACAACAAAACATTTGTAATACTCAAGGAGCTGATGCACCATGCACTCAGCAAGGCACAGGGATGCAGCAAACACAAGTTGCTGTCACAGCCTTGACTTTGACAAGGTGCCACCAGCAAAGCAGCTGAGCAGATGGGGACGAGGAGGAGAGGGGTCTCAGAGACGTGGCAGGATGATCGGTGCCGCCCACGGGGATGCTGCGGCGGTCAGGACCTTTGGTGGGCTCCTTGCGCAAGATGCTCAGGGGAGTGGAGCTGCCCCGCAGCGGTTGTGGGGATGGGATGCGGATATGCTGTTCCCACTCCACTTTCAAAGGGGAAGCGAGACTTTCGCAAAAGTGAGACTTTCAGTGTGGCAACAAAATTTGCAGTCATGCCATCATCCTGGCCTGTGGCAGGCTGCGGAGCTGGCTCGTGGCTGCTGGCCCCCCCCAGCCAGCTGGCAGCATGCAAGGGCAAGCAGTGGGCCAGCAGATGTGGATTTCCAAACCAGTGAGATCCCATTCGCAGACTTTTAGCTGCTGAGGAAGCAGCCCCAAGGGCATGCGGTGGGCAGCTGCCCATGCGTGGAGGTGCTGGGATGCCGGCTGAATGCCTGCCTGCTGTCAGGGGCAGAAAACCTCACGCTACATCTCCTGCTGCTGCTGCCTCCCTCAAGCTGCTCATCCCTCGCTCACCCAGGGCCACCTCAGAGGTCAAACAACATCCCTCAGCCTTTCTGGGTGGCGAGGAAGGGAGGCAGAGGCACACTGCAGCAACCTAGGGCCGAATAGTGGGAGGGCAAGGCAGACGCTTGTCCCTGCTCTGGGCAGATTGCTGATTGCTGCTCACCACCACCAGCCTCTGTAACCCATCCCGGCAATATGATTCTCTATATACTGCTGTATACGTATACAAAGCATTTATATTATTATATTATATTATTCATATATTTATATATGATACTATTTTTATATATATATATATATAAACCCACCCCAACCTATTGTACCATCCATTAGGTTTGGCAATCCTTGGTGTTGATTCCTTGTGCTAGATCACTGAACACCTCAATGTTTTGATGACCCACAGGGCTCCATTAAGAAAAAGAAATTTCTGAGCCATTTACCATCGACCCCCTTTTCTTTTTTCTTTCTCCTTCTCTGTGAACAACTTTCCAGGGACTGATCTGAAGGTGACTGGGATTGACTTTCTCAAGAGGGAGAACTGCCGCCAGCACCACACGGATGCATACAACATCAAGAACCTGGTGGTGCGGCGCGGGCAGCCCTTTCAGCTGCAGCTCAGCCTCAGCAGGGAACTGAAGGCTGCCGACAAGCTGTCGCTGCATTTCGGCATCGGTAAGCGGGTCCCCCCTTCTGCGGCTGTCAGGCAATGCGGGAGAGTCCTGGCTCCTCCAGCTGCCTGTTCCTGCCGCCCAGCACTGCGCGGTTGTTGCGGACCTGTGCAACCCTCCTGCATCTCGTGTTGGGTTTGTTTCCAGGGGAAAAGCCAATGAAAATCAGGGGGACCCTGATGTCTCTGAACCCAAGAAAGGAGCAGGACCTCAGCAAGTGGAAAATCTCCATCGTCAAGAACAGCGGCAAAGAGGTAGAACCCGTGGGCTGTGTTCCCACATGAGGCAATGCTGGAGGGCAACAACAGCAAGCCCATTGGGAGCAACAGAGCAAATCCTCGTACCCCCGTCCTGCTTTCCCTTAGCCCTGTAATTTTAGGCGGGCAGCAGCCTTGCCCTGCTTAATTCATTGCTCCCCCGCTGCGCGCGCAGGATGCGCCCCATCCCTCTTCCCCCGCACACGTGCCCATGGCCACCACCTTCGGTGCTCGTGCTGTCCTTGTGCCATGCCTCAGGCCATGGTGGAGGGTTCATCATGCCGTCTCTCCTTGTCGCCTCCCCAGTGCCTGCTGTCTATCACCAGCTCGCCCCTTGCCCCGGTGGGAAAATACACCCTGAACGTGAAGACTGGGACAAACATTTACAAGGCTGAAGAGGATACTGTCTACCTTTTGTTCAATCCTTGGTGCGAAGGTGAGTGGTCCTACAACTGGGGGTGGTAATTACTGCTGCCAGCAATTGTCCCTGGGAGACCTTCTCCTTGCATTTTTTCCTCCTTTCTTTCCCACATACATGGCTTTTTCTCCCTAAAACACCGCAAGCAGCATCCTCACGGAGCCAGCAGGAAGCTGGGCAATAGCAATGAGCCAGCTCCTCGCTGGGGAAGCCCCAGTGCTGGGTTAAGGGACATCTCTTTGTCACCTCTGTTTGCACCTCTGTGTCACCTCTCGCTGTTTCCCTGGGCCACTGCAAAGGTTAACTGACATGACTGGGTTGGCTTAAAATCCAGATTAAAAAAAAATAACCAGACAAAAAAAGTGTGTTGTTGGTTGGCATCGGTCCCCCAGTTCTCTCTGCTGTCTACCTAAGTCCGCTAAAATGTTTGTTCAGAAAGAAGCGCTTTATTAAAATAAAACAGTGGTTATATGGCAACAGACCTACAGCAGTCTTAACACTTAGTCTCATAGGAAATTCTTCCACAACAGGGAAAAACATCTGAGTGCTGCACGGTCATCATTTGGTGTGAATGTTACAGACCACCAGCTGCCCTGATTTAGCTTTCCAAGGAAAATTTCGTATAGTGTGTGGGCAAACCACCTAACATCTGAGGGTTTTTCTGTTCCAGCTGATGTCGTCTTCCTGGCTGATGATGCGCAGAGAAAGGAGTACGTGCTCAACGATACAGGCTGCATCTATGTTGGGTCTGCATACAACATATACAGTAGACCCTGGAATTTTGGGCAGGTAAAACACAGCTGTCTTGTTGGTTTTATTACCTTTATTTGCTCTTTCTCCTTTAGGCTTTTGTCTCAGA
Source organism: Aramus guarauna (assembly GCA_013400195.1). Lineage (NCBI taxonomy): Eukaryota > Metazoa > Chordata > Aves > Gruiformes > Aramidae > Aramus > Aramus guarauna. The sequence continues at coordinate 140,021 of VXBL01010046.1, forward strand.
CCTAAAAACAGTTTAAGTCCATGAGTAGCTCAAAGCATTTGAATAATCCTGCCAGCTTCACTGGGAAGGCTCACCTGCTTAGAGTAATCTGCGTACTTAAATGTTTTCCCCAGCCACAGCTTTAGAACGGGGTTTAATTGCATGTTTATAATCAGATCATGAGACCCCTGGCAAAGGACATGGAAGTTGGGGATGGAGCATTTCTAGTTGAAAAGATTGCCACAAGGAGTCCTCCCTGCTCTCATGCAACACAGCAATTGTCAGTAACCAGCTCATGAGCAGCGGAGAGGGCTGACGGGGAAAAAATACATCCGATTATTTACCCATTGCATCACCATCAGGAAAAAATAGGGGAAAAGCACCGGCAGAGATTGTCATCATTCAAGTGGTGCCTTTACTGACTGTGAGGTGAACTGTTGGATGCAGGACACAATCAGCCCGCCCTCTCAGGAAGGGTGTTCCTCCACGCTGCCTCTGAGATAACTTGAGTGGAGTTGGAACGAGAAATTTCTTGGGCTAGAGATAAGAGGTGGATGCTAGAGCAGGTTTATTTGCACCCTGTAGAAAGCACACAAGCGCCCAAACGGAGCATCCTGCACCCTATCCAGACAGACTTCCCCACCAAAATATACTGGAAACTGTTTGTTTGTTTGTTTGTTTTTTGGTTTTAGTTTGTTTTATAAGTCTGCAATTTCAAGCTGCAAGATACACAGCCCAGCAAAAGTGCTCATGCTGATGCCTTTTCCATGAAGGGGCCAAAGGGCATTGTCCATAGGGCTGTTCCTATCCTAATATTTATTCTGCCATTAAGCAATGAGAATTGGTATTGATATTCTGCTAAACTTTGTTGGATCGGATGTTTGACATCTCTGTGAATTGGACCTCAGGAAGCTTTATCAGCAATTGCTAATTAGGAATCTTTTGCTGTAATAATTTTTCCCCCCAAGCTTCATTTTGTACATATGTCAATAGGCTGAGTACCTGTAACGCTCTTAAATTTTCATTAGTCCTGTGAGTAATTTGCGGGGCTGCAGGGAGATGACGTAGGTGACTTAGGACTACTCACAGGACTAAAGATTGCTGGGGCAGGTTCCAGCTGTGCTTGCCAGACACGTGAGACAGGCTTTTGTCTTCTGAGGTGGGTTTTCATTTAAGCCCTTCTTTGGAGAGAACAGCTTTGGGAAGCCCTGTAGGCTCAAGAATTCAATATCATAAGAAAGTTTAGAAGTTAGGACTAGTCAGACAGTTTCCTCCAAGTACTTAGATAGACTTTGATTGAGAAAATTCTGTTTTAAAGCGCTGTATAAAAATGTCTCCACTTCCTCTCCAAAACAGTTTGAAGAATTCGTCTTGGACGCCTGCATGTATCTGCTGGACAAAAGTAATCTCAGGCTGAGCAATAGAAGGGATCCTGTGTTTGTGTCCAGAGCCATGTCTGCTTTGGTACGCCTCTCTCAGAGAAGTGTTTTGCCCCTCCAGCTTTCCCTCCTCCTCCTTCTTACTTGCTCTTCTTTCCCTGGGGCCTTGAACATCTTTTCAGGACACATCTGAAATGAGTTCCTTTAGGAAACCTCAAGGAAAGAGCCAGAGGCATTTTGGGTGGAGGGAAGAGGCGAGCGAAATGCAGCATCTCCCCATCTCCAAAGCTTGCAGCTGTCCTAGTGGTTGTCCTTCCTCAGCAGCTGCGTTGGCAGGGCCAACACAAAGATTGTGCTTCGGAGGGCAACTGCTCTTTGTGGTGGGAACGTTCTTGGAGCCCTGGGATTTAAGATAACAAGATGCAGAGTGCGTTTTGGCTGCCCTGAGCAGCGATGCCACCTCCCTCTAGATATCCAGGTGGAAGGTTTCCAACCAAGGGAGCCCCCAGCCAGCACCAGCACCTTGCTGGGTGCCACGGGGCTGTGGAGTACTTGGGGAGCCACAGGGTGGGCAGAGACCCCGGGGTTTAAGCCTCATTCAGCCTCATCCCCGTATTTTTCTCCTTTGCATGTGTGTGTGGCCATAGGTTAATGCCAACGATGACAGCGGTGTGCTGCTGGGGAACTGGTCAGGGAATTACAGCAATGGGACCTCCCCTACGGATTGGATTGGGAGCGTCTCAATTTTGCAGAAGTATTACAAAACGAAGAAGCCGGTCTGTTATGGTCAATGCTGGGTCTTCGCAGGAGTCCTCACTACAGGTAAACAGTGATCTGTCTCCTTTCTCTGATATCCTAATTACTGTGCTAGTAAGCCAAATTGCCATGCCTCTGAGCACTGGAGGTGGCAGGGTCTGTCATGTAAGGAGAGGCTGAGGGAGCCAGGACTGCTCAGCCTGGAGAAGAGAAGGCTCAGGCAGTCTTGTCCATATGTATAAATACTCGATGGGAGGGAGTGGGGCGAACAGAGCCAGGATCTTCTCAGCGGTGCCCAGTGACAGGACCAGAGGTGATGGGCACAATCTGAAACCCTTCTGTCTGTTCTGATTTCAGCTGTGAGGGCGACAGAGCACTGGCACAGGTTGCCCAGAGAGGTTGTGGAGTCTCCATCCTTTGAGATAATCAAAAGCTGTCTTGGGCACCTGCTCTAGAGGACCCTGGGTGGGCAGAGGGGTCAGACAAGACGAGATGCCCACCAACCTGAGTGATTTTTTGACCCTGTGTTTTGTCTGTCTGTGCCACAGTCATGCGCTGCCTGGGGATCCCATCCCGCTGCGTGAGTAACTTCAACTCAGCACACGATACAGAGGAGAACCTGAGAGTTGACGTTTACCTGAATGAATTAGGAGAAAAGCTGAACGGGATGTCCCTCGACTCCATCTGGTACTGCCAAGGGAGAGCTAAGGCTTCCCACACACCCCCCCACGCCGCGTTTCCCAGTCCCAACAGGCTTTCCTTTGAGAATTTCCCTACTCCTTCAGGTTTGCTGCCCAGAAGAGAGAGAAAGCCTGGGGTTTCACAGGGTTACAGGCAAAGCTCCATTAAGGCTGCCCTTACTTAAGGATTAAGAGAGGAGATCGTGACTCTTCTGGCTGTAATAGCTCACTCCTTTTCTTTCCAACCCAAATGCACACAGGAACTTCCACGTGTGGAACGATGTCTGGATGAAGCGGGCAGATCTGCCATCAGGGTTTGATGGCTGGCAGGCAATCGACTCAACCCCTCAGGAGCAAAGTCAAGGTAGTATTTGCCTAGAAAGGCTCTTCTGCAGCTCCCAAGGAAGGCAGGGACTTTTCAAGTGAAAACCATGGTCCTCAGTCAGCATGCACATCTTCACACACTTGGGCAGTGACATCCTAAAGCTGGAGTTCTCACTCCTGCTGTCTCGGCCTGGGACGGGAGGAACAGCATTTTTCGGCAGGCAGAAAACCAACCTTGTAGGATACTGTGGGGACATGAATGTCGTTTCAGACGTTAGAGTGCAGAGCTGGAAATCAGAACTAATTTCTCTTTCCATCATCCTCTGATTTCTTTGGTGAAGTTGAGGACTCAAAGCACTCTGTAGTAAGAGGTGCTACTGCTTTCCTCAGTAAAGATGCTTCCTGTAGAGCTTTCCCGAGCAAGTCATGAGTCCATTCAAAAAGTGACTGCCAAAATTGGTGACTACCCTCCCTGCACAGATGCAGAGAATTTGGAGGTGGGAAAGAAAACATTAAACCTCAAGGCTATGCAGAAAGCGGGGTATTGCCAGGAGATCAAACACAGGTGACTGGACTCAGTTGACTCCATCACCGAGCTATGAATTTCAAACCTTAAAATCATTTAAGTGAGGGAAGCACATAACAGCTCTTACCAGACCTTGGTCATCTATAAAAAAGCCCAAACAGCTGTGGGATAAATGGGGGCTTTTGGAGTTCATCACTGAGTTGGAGGAATATTTACTACTAAGAGTCAACGACTGTGGCCACAGATTCCTGCTTGGGTGGGTCTGAGAGTGGAACAAAAATCGGAGGCTCTGTTCATATTTGGAAAAGCAAATGGTGTTGAATGCGCTTTCTAGGTATTTTCCAGTGTGGTCCATGCCCGCTGAAGGGTATCCGAGAAGGGGACGTGTATTTGCCCTTCGACAGCAAGTTTGTGTATGCAGAAGTGAATGCTGACAAAGTCTACTGGGTCGTCAAGAAGGTGAACGGCAAGAATAAGTACATCAGGATTAGCACCGAGACCCGAGGCATCGGCGTGAACATAAGCACAAAAGCCGTGGGGCAGGACAAGCGGGAAGACATCACTGCGCAGTACAAGTTCCCTGAAGGTGACTGCCACCATCCTCTAAAGTAGTGCCAAAGAGGAGACCCCTGGCTGTGGAGGTCACCCCACAATGCATGTTTTCTCTAGGAGAAGACTGCAGGGGTAGCTGCAGTGGCAAACACCATGCAAGGCCTGGAGACCTGGGGGGATGCAGCACTGCTCCTGGGCATCTTCATGCCCACAGTGACACCTATAGGCTGCTCTTTAGGGACGGGTGCGAGCAAGCTTGCAAGCAGTGGAAGAAATGGGCAGAGTGACCACCCTAGTGGTTGGACTCACTGTTGCTTCATTTCTTTGTTCTTCTTTTGTCTTTCCATTCCCCAGAACATGTTGGAAACAAAAAAACCCCGCATTCCCTCCCCACAGTTCTTAGATGCAGCCATGTTGTGCTACACTGTTAAACCCTTCCCAATGAGGAGAGGGAAAATCTTAGCCTGAAAAATTTAAGAGCATCCATCTTCTAAAATGTCTCCTTCAGGAAATTCTTCCAATCCAAAATGCTACAGTTAGAATCGCAGAATCACTTAGGTTGGAAGCAACATTTAAAATCAAGTCCAACCATTAACCTAGCTTGCTACTTGGGAGAAGAGACCATCATCCCCTGGCTACAGCCTCCTTTCCTTGTAGAGAGTGAGAATGTCCCCCCTCAGCTTCCTTTTCTCCAGGCTAGATGAGCCCAGTTCTGACCCTCAGCCGCTCCTCATAAGACTTGTTCTCAGTTAGATCCGGTGGCAGTGTAAACCAAGAGGGTCTCCTGAGCCGAGGCTGGAGATATTCTGACATCCTCTCTGCTCAGCAGCAGAAGCATAAATAAAGGGAAAGGGGCTCTGGTGAGGAGACTGAGATACAGCTATGACCCATGTTTTTTTTTCATCCAGGCTCTGAAGAGGAAAGGAAGTCCATGCAGAGAGCTTCCTCCTTCATACGCTCTTCCGAAATGGTACCTCGTGCACGCTTCGCTGCAGGTCTGCCCATGAATAATGTGGTCTCCAAGCCTGAGGTCCTGCAGGAGACTGTCTCCAAGACTGGGCTCCAGCTTGAAATAACCAATAAAGAAGCTTTGTATCCTGGCAATCCCCTTGAACTGGGCATCACAGTGAAGACCTCTGCTCCTGGGAGCTGGACCATCAATCTTGCCGGCTCCTGCCAGCTGCAGTCCTATACTGGGAAAATTGAGGCCAACCTTGGATACGTCAAGGAGATCGTCAAGCTTGAAGGCAAATCTGGTAGGCATGGAAAGGCTGCTGTGTTCTATGGACTATTTGCTGTGGCAGTCTGGGGTTTCACTTGAGCTGGTTCATAATAGCTCCGCTATATAGGTCAGTGTGTGGCTTTGTACGGCGGGAAGAGCAGAAATTGTCTGCCTGCTACCTGCCTCTCTTGTTACTGCATTTGCGAGTCTCAGTTATAGACTGGGATCCCACCATAGCAGGGACCAAAACATGAAGGCCTTGGTCCTGCTGCAGCTTCAATGAGATGGTTAAAAATACATCAGTGCGGGCAGACAGACGTTTTCACGGGGCGAGTAAGGTGTGCTGGAGCATCTCCTTCCCATCCTCACCGCGTAAGCATCGAAGATGCTACTGCAGGCTTCAGGTGCATCCATATAGGTCAGATCCCTCACAGGATTTAGATGGCTGAAATTTCAGACTTTTTTTGTTCTTGTACTTGCTAATCTAATGTTGATTGGCTGGTGGTGATGCTGGTGAGTGTTATTTTCTGAATTCTTCGCCCAAGCAAATTTTAACATCGTGGCTGCCTGCCTGGCTGATCCCAAGAGCTGTTTGCTGTTCATTGCATGTCTTTGAGCAACCTGGGTTGCATTTCTGATCCCCAGCAATGTGACTGAAATTTTCTAAACAAGAGACTAATGAGTGATGAATAATTAACAGCACTTGCTCATTCCAATCGTGAGTCACTCTCGCAAAAAAATCTTTGCTGATGGTGACTGCTGAGTGTTTTCACACATATACTGTGGCTGTCAAAATGCAGCAGGGTAGGACACAAGGGTAGCTACACACATTAAAAGATAAAGACAGGCTTTTTTTTTTTTTTTTTTGATTCCCAGAAGAAGCCAGGAAGCTTTGTGGCTAAGGCAGCATTCACGCTCCAGTGCTGCTGACTCTGGGTCTTTTCCAAGTCACTGGAAGTTTGTCCAGGCAATTAAAGATAAAATCTGAAGTGAAAGGAAAGCAGCTAATTTTATAGCAAGTAGTGCCTCAGAGAAACCCCGGGGAACATGGGCTTAAATGTACCCAACCTCATGCTCTTCTGCCTTCTCCCAAGTGCCGGGGCAGCTGGGGCCAAGGGCTGCCAAGACGCTGGACATGAGCCCGAGTCGGCACTCGGCATGGTGGGGAGACGGTGTGGGCTCGGCCACTCTCCCCACGGGCTGCGTGTGCTGGGTACCACTCACCGAGCTGGGGCTTCCCCCCACGGAGCCCCCAGGTCTGGCCAAAAGCAAGATGGGCTCAGCAAATACACCTCATCCTGCACCCTGAGGCACAAATTCAGCCACCAGAGCTGAATTTGCCGTCCAGTGCGTGGATACGTGGTGAAGCTCCGAGTTGTGTTTTCTCTCCCGCAGAGACACAGGTCCCTCTGAAAATTGCGGCCGATACGTACATGAAGACACTATCCTCGGTGGAAGACGAAGTGTTCATCCGCGTCACCGCCATTGCTGAGGTCCAGGGGGTAGATGACAAACTCACCAAGGAGACAACGATGAGCTTTGAGTACCCCCCCATCACCGTCCAGGTGAGGCAGCTGCCAGCCTGGGCCCCTTGGGGACAAGGGGTAAAGCCCTGCTTACTGAAACACTGAGGTGGTGTTAGCATTCCCAGGGGGATCTCCCAAACAGCTGCCTCCAGGGATACTCAGTCCTCGGCATTTTATTTGGTTATTCAACCTCTATTTAAGGCTGAAAGCAGCCATGAAATGAAGATTTTATTGCCCCATCTAAGATGGGCGGGCAGGGGCTGCTGGAGGGAAGGGGATGGAAGAGGATGGTTTGTACAGGGCCCATCTCCAACCCCACAACTCTACCTCCTGAAGGAAAAACGTGTTGAGGAACCAGAGAGAGAAGAGCTGGGGAAACAGCCAGCGGGACAGGGCACTTGGTGCTGTGGGAAGGTGGAAAGGATATGAGGGGTTGCCCCCCACCATGCTGGTGGTGAGGAGCAAACTGACAGCAGCTCTGGCATCTTTATTACCTCTCTGATGCCCAGTATTTGGGTTTGTTTCTCTCTTTCCTCCTCTGCCAGATGCCAGAAACAGCCAAACTGAACGAGAAGTTCTCCTGTGCCTTCATCTTCAAGAACAAGCTGAACGTGCCCCTGGACAACTGCAAGCTGCGGGTGGAGGGCTTAGGCATATTTAAGTTGTCAACATTTGATCAGGGGTAAGGAGATGAGCCCAACATGGAATGAGCGTGGCAGGACTCTGCTTTGTTTCTTTTTCTTTTTTTTTTTTTTTTTTTAAATTTCCTTTGAAGAAATGGTATGGGGATTTGGAGTAACAGGCCCCTTGGCAAGCTATGTTGAAAACCGCACCATGTTTGGGGGCAGTCCATGGAGCAGATAGACCCACGCAGAGGTTGGCATGCTCAGGGCATTCGGGGATGACAGGGGCTCTCCTCGTGCTCCTGCTGTGATGCCGGGCACTGCTTGGCCAGTGTGAACACAGCTGCTCCCTTCAGAGCCGAATTTAGTGTTGCAGCAGTACGGGGAAGTCTGGGGAAGGTCCCCAGAATCGCCGGAACCACCAGCCAGCACCACTGTGCCGAGCCCTGCTTGCTGCACGCTGGTCATGGGAGAAGGGAAACATCCACCCTGCAGCTATTTAGGCAAAAAAATTCAAAAGCAGCAAATAAGAACCATAACTCATCTGGGACTATTTGTTTTTTCTTTCTCCTTAGGGATGTAAAGCCTGGTAGGATCATTAAGTCTGAAATAATATGCACTCCGACAAGACTAGGAGAGAAGAAAATAGTAGCCAAGCTGATCTCAACCCAGATCAAAGGGATCTCTGTAGAGAAGGGCATCACCATCACTGAGTAGGATCGGCGCCTTAGCGGAGTATAAATGGTGGCCGCACTGAACACGTTGCATCGCTGCGTCTCGGGCGCTTCTTGCCTCCTTGATTGCTGGAGAGTAATCGCAAAGTAAAGAGCAAAAATCCCATTAAGCTAAGGGAATTAAGCTGACTTAAAGGGCACAGTTATGTTGATTGCAGTTAATTGTGATTCAATAAAGGTTGTTAAAATCAACTGCGTGACTGGGTTGCATGGTATCGCTGTGTTGGGATGGCTCTGAGCCCATGGGGGGGACGTTCCCACCTCAGGCCGGGGATTTGAGCCCACGAAGGAGCCGGCTTCAGCTGGCGGTGGCGGTGAGCCCGGGAGGTGTTTTGCAGCTGCTTGGCTGCCCAGATCTGGTCCTGTGTGGGACCCACCCAGGGACCTCGCTGCACCACGGGCTGCTGCACAGCTCAAGGAAGGTTTTAAACAAACCCCTCCTGGGCAATTCCCCCTCCCTCACAGCTAGCCAGCTGGGGAATGTACTGGCATACACCTTTTTTTTTGTCTTTAGGCAACAAAAAGAGCAAACCTGGTACAGTCTCCCCAAACACCATTTTTCATACATCTTCCTTTCCTCCCACCCAATTTCTTCTGGGGGTTTTGGGCATTTTTGGAAGAAATGCCATCTCCAGTACTACTGCCGGTGCTTCCTTGGAAATGTATAACCTCTACCCTTCTTCCCCTTCCACCCTGAACGCTGCTGGATTACATATCAGACCTTGATGGTGATGTACATCTGGAACTCTTCCAGCCATAGTCACAATGAAGGAGGTAACAGCTGTGCACAGCTGGAGCCCAGCCGGCCCCTCTGCTAAGCTGCACACCCCAACACCTCCCAAACCCACCTGTGGCAAGGGATGGCTCTGCTCCACAGCATGGCTGCACCATGGCCAGCCGCAGTCAGGTGCTGGGGTTTCCAGCTTTTCCACAAGGAAAGAGGAAATAGAGCCACACAGTAGCATCGGGGTTTATTTATTTGCTTATTTAAAAGGTGAATGCTCAAGCGTTGAGGACTGCAGAGTGGAAAGAAGAAATGGCAACTACACCTGGTTATGTGCCAGCCCATAAAAAGGGAGGAGGAAAAAAAAAGAAGGGAGGAGGAAAGAAAGAAAAAGAAGGGAGGAGGGAGGAAAGAAAGAAAAAGAAGGGAGGAGGAAAAAACCAGGAAAAAATATTTTGACCATTCCCTTGCATTTAGGGAACACTCGGAGGAGCACGCAGGCAGTGGCTGGGCCACAAAAGGCGGTCAGGCTTCCCCGGCCCCTGCCACCCCTCTGCCCACCCGGAGCCCCACGGCAGCGTTGGGTCCCACCAGGCCACCTCCGGCGGTGACAGAGTGGGCACAGGGTCTGCATACCACGACCACAGGGAAGGGAGGAGCCAGCGATCCTTGGCGGATGAATTATTAGTTCTTTAATAAGTACAATAGCGACCAGAGGCATAAAAAGGAGTTACAAACAACAAAATATATGTATTTTTTTCAAGAGATGTAAATTTACTTGCATAGAAAACCTGCTGTAGAAGACACCAGGTAAGAAGTACAAGAACACTTTCCACGTCTGCAACGACTTCATCCATCACGTATTAACGCCTCGTGCTGGAGCAGCATGAGGCACGCCAAGTGCTCTGGAGGAGTGCCTTCCCCAGGGCCCGGCGAGCCGGCCAGGACCTCAGCAGCACAGCCTGAAGATGAAGGCACGACTTAACAAGAGGCAAGCAGTGCATGGAGGGAACGGATGGGAAACGGTGGGTTTGGTTTCAATTTCAGGAAAATCACATTTGGTCTCAAGATACCAGGTAGTCATTAAAGAAGGAAGTTTATGCCAGAGCTATGGATAAAACAGATTTTTCCAACTCGTGAAGACTTTTGCAGTTCCTGACAGTTGCCATACTCTACCGAGACCACGAGGAGATATGCTGAGGGGTACCGGAACTGCGGGGAGAGGAAGAAGAGGGAGGATGAGGGAGACCAACAGCCAAAAGACACCAGGACAACCAGTTTGCTGGACATTGGAAGTCACCCCACCAGGTCCTGGGGGACACCAGAGCCGGGGCTGGGCTGGCTGCCCACGGCTCTGTGTAGGGCACAGGGACACGGCCCAGTCTCTCACTTGGACTATAACTGTGGGAGGAGGGGAGATGGCTGTTCTGGCTCTCACCTCCCTCTTCACACTGCTTTTCCCTTTGCTATTAAAAAAAAAAAAAAAAAGGCCTAGAAACGCCAGCACCTGAGGAACAACACAAGAGGTGGGAAACAGAAGCGAAGGACGCCTGTCCTCATGATGAGGTGGACCAGGTTTGAGAGCGGAGGAGGAAATATGCTGCCTCCGTCTGCCTCTACCCAAAGCCACACCAATGGAGTCTGTGTCCTGAGAAGCATCACCAAAACGCAGGGCGAGGGGGTCTCGCCCAAGCTGATGTCCGTGGGCATTTGTCTTGAGGCGATTTTCAACCATCTACTAGTTTCTCCCCCCAGGACCCCGTAGCACCATTCCCACCCTGCAGACACAGCACTGAGTCAGGGACGTTAACTGGATACAGAGGCCAAGCAGCAAGCCAAAATTAGAAAACAGGAGCTAAAAAGGGCACTCTCAACTTTTCCTCCCTCAACATCCCTATTGCTCCCTATAGGAAATCCCTTACGGATCTATGTATGTCCCTGCTGTCCCTTTCCCGTGGGAGGCTGACGGAAGAACGTAGGCTGGTGCAGGAGCAGGAGAGCATCTTCCCTCCCTATCACACTGCTGCACAGAGCAATGACGTTCAAGACGTCATGTCTAAATGACGTGAGAGGACACCTCAATTCCCCCCAAATGCGGGGTGTTTCCCTTTACTAAAAAGGTTTGTATAAATACACAGGTCCTAACGATGTTTTCTAAATCTCTTTTCAATAGAAAAGAGGAGACATTCAGAGGGCATAGGGGATGGGATGACTCTTTGGGAATACCCCCTGGGTTTTAGCCAAGCTGTGCTCCTAATGGTCACGGCATCTGGTTTGTTCCCAGGCCCTTTGCCAGAAAAAAGGGACTGCTGTGGCAGAGGACAAGTCCAGGAGAGAATCTCATCCCTCCCCAGGAGCCCTGAATGTCACAAAATTAATACATATTAAGATGGTTTTTGGCTTTTTTTTGGGGGGAGAGGAAAAAAAAAAATCTTACACAAATTCCATTTGGTATTGCCTCCATAAAGAATAAAAACTTCATCTAGATCTTTCACAATACCTCATCCCTCAAACTCCTTTCTCTTACTTTTGAGAGAAAGCAATTATCTTTGGTCCATGTTACCGTGGAGGGGGAGACAAAATCCAGCATGCTCTCTGGGGCACATTTCTAACATCCTTCAAAATTTACTAACAACTAAGCTAAGGGAGGTGAGAAGCAAAAAAAACCAATTGGAAAAACCATCTAAATTAAACCGACACTAACTGACACCTGGAGCATGCCAAGTGTTTGTAGCGTGTTTGAACGCAGCGGCTCGCGTCACCTCTGCGTGACTTTGCTGCAACCGTCGCCACCTGCAGTGACGCGTTCCTCGAGCGATGCACGCTCCTTCTGCGCGCTCACCAATGTCCACCAGGAGCTGGCTGCAAAATTAGCCTGAGGAAACCCTGCGTAATGGCGAGTACTAACAGGGCAATGTTAAACCCCAGGAAGATGAAGAAGCAATATTCGTTCTCAACTAACTCTGGCTATGGAGGAAGAACAAAACAAACAAAAACCAAACCAAACCAAAACAAAACAAAGAGAAAGAGACATCTAAGTTAGACAAATCAAGTGGAGAGAGCCAGTACCTCCATCAGCAGGGTGCTCACGCCTCCCTTTCTTCCTTGACCGCAGAAACATCCCCAGTGCCTGGTCTCGACCAGCTGCCTGCTTTCTGGGCTGCCAAGTTCGGCCAGGCAGCTCCTGCTCCACATGCCATACGTGTTCGTGAACCGCAGCCCCTGGGCAAAAGCTTTCCCCCACCAGCAGCCCACAACCTGGCCACTACTTGCCTGCTCTCAGCCGTGCCCAGCACCACCACCAGCTCGCCGACCCCAGCGCCACCAGCCTCGGGCAGCCCCACGAGCACAGAGAGTTAAAATTGACGCCCTATATTCTGGAGCTCGAAGGAATTACACGCCCAGGGTGAGCTCGCCCATCTGCTGTGTCTGTAGCCCAGTATCCCGCCTCTGCTAAGACCTGAGCACCAGCAGCTTTCGTAATCCAGAGGCAGCATCCGTGGGATGAGCTAAAAAGGATGCGTTTTTCAAGAAAGCCTTCAGAGCTGGGCTAATCCGGCCGTTGCGCAAGGCTTGTCATTTAGCCCTCCAAAAGGCTGTAAGAACAAAAGATGAGCCAGACTCCTTCGGACTGCACGTTTCTGGGAGCTGGGACCAACCTATCCGACAATTATAAACTTTCCTCAAAAGTCAAGTAAGAAAAGCTCAATAAAGCAGCTGTCCCAGCTCTGAAAAGGAGCTTCTGGATCTCATCACTTATAATGCTTTTCTGGAGATTTGCATTGCTTCTGCTAGTGCTGTACCTGGCTTCCAGATAAATACTCCTGAATTTTTTAATGCACCAAAAGCAAGTTAAAAACCAACCCCTTAAATCTCCAGCACGAGTAGTAGTTAACAAAAAAAACCACCCGAAAGCTGCTGTTGACATCTTGGAGGATGCTTTGCTTATTCGTGTAACACTTGGACGGCAACGTCTCGAGCGAGAAACTGCTCGATTTCTTCTTGGGTCATTATTGCAGACGCAGGAGCTGCCGCCGCCGCTTCGGCCGGCGCTGGGCTCTTGCAGTCCAGGTTGGAAAAGGGATTGAACCAACCCAAGGAGAAGGCACCACCGAACGCCAGCTTCATTCCTTCCCAGCCACTGATCTTCTCCCAGGTTGGCTTCTGATTTTTAAGACGCTCAATACCCTGCAAGAAGAGAAGAGTTTTGGGTCGTCTCACGTTCATAGCAGGTATTTGTGCACCAACTGTTGCAGCGGGTGCAAAACCTCCTATCTACAACCAGGATGTTATTCAAGTTTTATTGAACAATGAAGACAGATGACCTGCGTTACCGAGAGGTTCATCCATGAATTTAAAAACAAAGCCTCAAACCAAGTCCAAATTCACGGACAATCTGAATCTCAGTGACTTATTTTGGTATGAGCTGCTATCGATTTTTATGGCAAAGAGATGGCTTCTAAAAAGCCATCCCTCTTGCAAACACAGACCTCTTGTCCCAATGCTTTTTGGATCCCTTCAAGGAGCAATAAAATACAACTTCAAATTTCACCTTATTTGGGCACATTTACAATAGTTCAGATACAGGCAAAATACTGCAGCTTTTCCCAGAGATCAGGAATTTACCACAGCCACATCTAGGCTTGTCACTAGAAGCTGACATAAGAACAAGCTAACTCCGCGCCAATTAAGAGCCAATATTTAAGATGACAATTTCCATTTAACGAACCGTCAAAGACGGATCACAACGCAAGCCAGATACCCGCTGGGAGGTGAGGAAATCTGGATAGGTGGAGGAGGAGGAGGAGGTCACAAAGCATGACCGGAGCCTTGGTCAGTCAATATTCTGATTCGTTCTCCCTCGAAGAACATCACTTTTAGTAAAGCAAGCACTTTGATTGTATTTAAATAACAGGTCCATCAAATCTGGGCAGCAACTGGTAGTCTTCTCCAGGTAGAAAGAAGGAAGTAAAGACAATTTTTTTTTATGGCTACTGCTATGTGAAACAGGGCACAATTTTTTATGCCCATCTTCTGTATCATGTAAGAGAGAAGTCAGATCTGCAGCTGCGTATGACACGCTCATGATGATATAGAAGTGACCATGTAGAAGCTGTTCTTAGAGAAGCAAGAATACTGGATGCAAGTTTTGAGACACTCAAGGAAAGGGAAAAAAGAGCAAATTCTGTGAAAGCCACGTAGAAGAGCAGCTTCAGAAGAGCTAGATGAAAAATACACTTGTCACGTTCTAATTCTGCAGATTTTCCCTAACGACCCACAAACCATTTCAAAGCTTTGCAGGGGGGGAAATGAATACACGCAACAGCGGCACCACAGCTGCACTCGCAGTAAGCCTGATAAATAACGTGACACTTTAATACAGCAGCAGCTTGGTTTTGCAGTAACATTGAGTCAGCACGAGCAGGCCCAGGAGAAAATACACCATAAACTGAAGAATTACGTGCAAAGCTTTTGCGAGCTTCATTTATGCCACGTTTCTCAGGCTGACTTAGGAGAAATCCAGCAGCAAATACACAGAAAAAAAAATGATGCAATACAAAAACCTTAAGTCTTTGGGGTTGCAATTTTGGGAAAAATTCAAGCCCCGAAGCACAAACGCACATCTTGCAACGCCAAGCACAGGCACGTGTCCCTTCGCTCTGCTCCCAAGCTTGCAAACGCGCGGCCTCAGCTGTTCCAGGGAAAATCCCTCGGGATGGGGCAGCGGGTGCTGCCGTGCCCGGTGCCCGTTTTTACCTCTCTGCCGGGCAAGCCGGAGAGGGGCAGCGCTGGCGCCTGGCAGAGCCTTGGCAAAGCGTTTTAGCACTGCCACGCGCTTTTCCTCCGGGATACTCCGGTTCCAGCGCCCCGCGGCCATGCAACCAGGAGGCAGACGCTTTTGCAGTTTAAAACAGAGGAAGGCCTTTGGTTGTCGGCTGCTCCTTAGCAAACTGCAGAGGTTTCTAACGCCGTAGTAACAAACCCTCACGGCGGCTGCAGCATTTATTGAGTGAGTATCTACGCAGAAGGAAAACAAGTGGCACGGGGCAGGAGGAGAAACAGACACCAAGCACCAAAACCCTTCCCCGGCAGCACAAACTTTAATCCTGCCCTCAGTCACGTGCATAAACCGGTTCAATCCAACCTAAATTGGGAATAAGGACTTTGAACATTTCTGGGCAGCAACCCTTCTCTTGCCTCCCCCCAAAAAAAACATCGTTCTCCTGCTCTGAACAGTTCCTGCTAAGCAAGGCAATAAGCAAGGTCAGGCTGAGGTTGCACGAAAGCCAGATTAGGGTGCAGTTAATGGGAGCAGGCAGGGGCATACTTTCTCTTTCCCAGCTCGACCTCACTAATCCTTTCAGGGCCTGTGCTGAAAACAAGCAGAAGTTTTAAAAACTGTATCCTGGTCTAATTTCGGCTGCCTGTCCCACAGTCAGTAGGGTGTGAGGATTTGCCTTAAAAAAAAAAAAAAATTAAGGGGGAAAGAAGGAACACTCAACTGTTGAAGATGTTTCATTAGTGTTTAGTGAAACTTTTTAAAATATATCTACCCCAAACCTCTCACCACTACTGTAAAAAGTGAGAATTTTGTATTGAAATTAAACTAACAGCTGTCTCTTCCATCATGCAGCTATTTCACTTTCAGAAAAAAAGCGCTCAGAAAGCATCACCTGTCACTATTCCAAATTAGGCAATTTTGCACAAATACTATAAAGAGAACACGTACACAGGGAAATATAAAATACTGGACAGTCCCGTTTCAGTAAGAGGTACGACGTTGCAGATGCAGGGACGGTAAGACAAGGCCGACCTGTTCCCACTGGGATGCTGTGGGGTGATACACCCCGTTCCTCCCACATTGCCCCCAGGACCCGCTCCTGCACAGTGCCAGGAGAGGGTGCTGGGCTGCAGGGCCCGACCCAGAAGCAATCTGCGAGACAGCTCTTGCGTGTTAGAAAAAAATCCATTAACCTCTTTTAATACGCTTTTAAAACCCAAATGGTAAGAGCGAACAGAAGAGGCAAGTATTGCAGCAATTTGTCCATTAAGAGGAAGACGCAGGAAGCGTTGGTAGCAGAAAATGTGATTAAAGCAGACTTTCCCTACAGCAGTTCCTTGCACACTTAACTTTTTTGAAAAGTACCCTGCCTTTGCTAGAGTTTGTCCTGCTAAAACAGAACTAGCGCCTGAAATCAGGTAGTTTTGGCTCAGAAAATACCTTCAATGAGCAAATCGGTAAGTCTGCCTTTCTCATATTGACCCGTATTTAGCATCATTCAAATGGCATCAAATTGCACCACCAAGTCGTACAGTGCAAGTACAACCGAGGAGCCCGGTTACTGAGATACCCACATGACATGTACCAATGGACATTTCTGCAAGCTGTGATGATGCCTCATTTAAAATGAAAACAGTTTGACTGAAAATGTCAATACTACTATGTAATGCTGTTTAACAATTTGCATTTGTCTGAAACAAGGAAAAAAATAAAAGAGTAATTACACATTTTTTTCACAACGGTCAAAATGCTAGAACAACGTAACCAATCTTCCTCCAAAACGCATAGCAAGTAAGAGAAATTTAAGTAATCTCAAACTGGAATGCACACCAGTGGAATTTACAATCAAAACAATTTTTAAAGCAACGAGCTGTGCAGAGAGATGCATTTGTTAATTGCCTAGGTGACTAAAGCCTCCCCTACATTTGATTTTACGTCAAGGCAGTTTCGGGGCCGGATTCTCTCCCAGTTCGAGTTACCAGCCGCACGCGCCTCTCCGGCTGAACTGATCCTGGCCAAAGATCCAGCCCTTAACTATTAAGCTGGGAGCATTCTCTGAAAAACACCACTGCATACTAAAATCAGAGCTACGTTATTTATTTACAATAGCTTTCCGCTATCAGCGCTATAAAAAACAAACCTTAAACTTTTCCTGGATTTTTCTTTAAGGAAGCGCACACGCAAAGGCCACCTTTCCTTTGCAGAACCTTCCCGCCGAGGCACAAGCGCGGCCCGTGGCTCCCTCCACGCAGCCCGGCATCACAACACACTCCTGATGATCTAACCCTGAGCAAGGAGGATTGCAGAAACAGCCTGTTTACACAGCAGAGCAGTTACTGACAGCCGCTTCCAAGTGGCGAAATAAAACCCACCGAGTAACAGATCAGTATATTACTGATTAACTCATTTTTAAGTTTAAAAGTTGAACATTCAGTTAATTAACCTCTATATGCCCCTGCCTGCTTGTGTACAGAAGTGAAAGTTCAGAAAACGGTTCCAGATTTTTCCCAACGTTTGAAGTGAAGAAAGAAAATAAGAACAGCAAAGTTTTTGGAAAAGTTTTATTGCATTTGTTTTCCATATGGAAGCATTGACAGATTGAAAAGATGCAGCATTCACATTACTTCCGAAGTGAGACATCCATTAAATTTCTTCTTCCCTGATTGCCTTTCCTTCCCCCCATGGCTTTGAAGCAGTCTAAACAGGTCATTTTCAAAAACGAAACAAAAAAACAAAAAACAAAACCAAAACAAAAAACCCCAACCCTAAAACATTTTATTGTAAACCAAGGAAAGAAAAGATTCCTTGGAAATCACGGACACAGCTAATTTGTATTTTTCCTTTGTTTGCAATTCATTTGATGAGCCCATGGGAGTCATAATCCAAAAATATAAGAAAATCCCTGCCTGAATACAAGATGTCAGTTGTAGTTATGAATGGTTTAGCTCTACCCGTTTCTGGAATGCCTTCTGTCCCTCCCACTTTCATCACCACACAGTTCATAACAGTACGCATGCTCCTTACCATCAAAGTTTCCCACTTTAAATCACTTACACATATATGTGTGCGTGTGTTTACACACATACGCATGTATGCATAGACATGAGAAAAGATTTACAAAGCTCTAAACCAGGGCAACGCTAAGAATATAGAATCAATCACCCTGGTACACCTACACATCCCATCAGTATATTTAGTGTAGTCTGGGCATTCATGTCAGTTTTTCCACATTAACACTGTTTAGCAGGCACTGCTCTAACAACTCATTTACCAAGACAAACACACACAAACAAGATGATTCTGCTATTCTAAACACTGGAAAATTCGATTTCTTTCTTTCCTGCAAGTGTAAGGCATTTAATAATCCAAAGAGTCTTCTGAATCTGCCACAGTTACCCTAAGAGGGCAACAATTTCCTGCGCACGAGGGAGGGAACAGACAAAATAATGCCAGAAAGATGGAATCAGTTCTGTGGCTGGAAGGAAAAAGGAGGGTGGGGTGGGAATTGGTGTTGGCAACAACTGTTTTAAGTACTTTAGCTCTCTGCGATCACCAGGTCAACTGGCTCTCTTGCTCTGTCGCCTTCTTGTCTTGAACCTTTTGGTAAGTGAAGTGTCTGCTTCCCCGTTCGAGTTCACTTATGAAAGAGCAATGTGCTCCTTCAGGAAGTCCAAAGGTGTCTGTGTAGGGCTGTTGGCACTCATATGTCTTCCACAGAGCTCATCACAGTCAGGAGACAGCATGAGAATCTACTCAGAAGAGGTGGGTCACAACCGAGAAAGAGGATCCCCTCCGCATTAGTTATGCCATACAGAAAGCAGAGAGAAACAAAGGCCAGTAAAGTTAACAAGATTAAAAAAAAAAAAGAAGAAAGAAATAAAGAAAAAAAAAAAAAAGAAAAACAGCAGCAGTTTCAGCCAGAGATATAGAATTATCTAAAATTGTGGAATACAGGGCTTTTTTTTCTCTGCAATTATCAGCCATTTAATAGACATAAAAAAAAGTTTGTTTTGCTTTCTGCTTTAAACATTCATGGAAAATTTATAACAGTAGTGCTGTAATATGTTTCTATTTTAGTGGAAATGCTGGTCAAGAATTCCTCAGACCACATACTGGTACGGGTCTGCTTTTCCTTGGTCTGGTGTTGCGAATGGGCTAAGCCATGCTATAGAGAACGGATGGCCAAATACTGCTTTCATGTTCATCCATTTTGTTTTTTTAGCCCATCTTCTCTCTTCCTTTTTCAACTGTTCTATTCCCTGAAAACAGAAATATCACATTTTCAGTCAAACACTCAGATTTTGTAGTTCTGGATTTGGGGAAAGGTCTACTCTCAGTTACCCCTTATCCAAAGGGTGGAGTAAAAAAAAAAAAAAAAAAGCATCTATACTGCCTTTCTTTTTCTTCTCATTGCTTTATACCAAAAAAAAATATTAAGGATAGAAAGTATTCCTTGGAAATAAGATTACTTTCTTTTTGTTCAGGCCTAGATATTTCATAAACCTTTTAAGACCTGCCCTCCAATTACCTCCTATGTCAATTAAAAAAAACCCCACCACCTAAAACCAAACAAGAAGTATATGTCCTTTAATGGCTGAAAGCATTACATGCTAACTAGATGGAAAAGTTTAAGAGAAAACCACTATAAGCTTGCAGACAAAAAAACCCCAAAACAACCCACAAGCCCAAAGACAATCTCTGTAATGCTCCCAGATTCACCAAGCAAGTTCAGGAAGTGCCCATGGCTCAGTGTAGCTGAGTCTACCTGGTGCCTTTTCATGTTTCATTACAATCGCTGCTAAAACATGCATGGGCTGACAGCAGGGAGAAAAGGTTAAATAAGATATCGATTTGAGAGAAATCACTGGCATTGTTTAGTAAAGGTTAGAGGGAGAACAAAAATAAGCCATCAAGCAATCAGCTGAAACATTCACTAGGCAATCATTAAAAAAAAATAAGTATCTGTATTGTGTCTGAAACCCACAAAGTGAATTTGGTCTTTCAGGAAAGCTACACCTGGCTGCCACAGAAGCAAAATGAACAAGTGCAGTCACCGGAGAGCGTTACTCTGCCACGGGTAGCAGCAGCAGGCAGATCACTCTGTTCTTTAACTTCAGATCTTTTGCAAGGTAAGCTTGTCCTGACCTACACGTCTCTCCTATGCTATAGATTAATGTGGTGTAATGCAGCTGTGTGTCTCAAATTACTGATGCTGGGAGCTCTGCAGAACACAACATGGGTCAACTGCAAGAGTTGTGCTGATCCCTGGTAAATGTCACCTCTAGAGACAACAGCAAAATACCGGGGTTCTGGGTCCCTTCAGGCAGAAAGGAACCATCCCGGTGGGACAGCATATACAAGATGGGGAATTAGGTCTCCCAGTGCCTGGAAGAGGGAGGTGAGAAAGGGCAAGACACAGCCCTGCCTCTTAAAACATGTAATAAAACACTGCAAGAGACCACACCAGGAAGAATTTCACCTGGAGGTATTCCTCTGCCCAAACCAGATTGTTTGCCAGACACAGCTAGCTCAATGCTAGCAAATCAACAACGAGACGTTCCACAGAGCAAAATCCTTACTGGTACACATTAGAAAAGAAAACAAAAATGAAAACCCACAACCCAACAGGGGAGACCGTATTTACTTTTTCATTTTAGATTGTGGCATTGTTCCTTTAATATCTGTGAATTCCCAGAATTTGATGGGAAGGGAAAATCAGGGGACTTATTTGGGTGCCCAGCTGTAGGAAGCAGCTTCAAAAAATTCTTGAAAGGTTTCAAAGATTGAGAAATTCAGATGATGACTTCATAGGCAGCATTGCTAATTTACACACTTATTGATAAACTCAAGCTTGGCAGGATCTTGTTGTTCTGTATGACACTGTACTTCTTTCCTGGGGCTCTCCCCAGCAGAAAAAACAGCTGAAGTCTTCCTCTGAACACAGAAGAGCCACAGAGTGAAGATCAGCCTCTTGCAGAAGCCAAGCATTAAAAAAAAAACAAAAACAAAAAACGTACTGCAAAAAAAGACTTAGGAGCGATGTGCTCTTACAGTCTATAATGCCAGCCATAGCTCTCCAACAGCAGCGGAAATACCTATTCCAGCTTCAACTGGCCATGGGCAAACAAGTGAAGGGGAAAAAAAAACTAAAGGAGACAGATGAGGAAATAAAAGTCATCACTCTTAAGATTATCACTTCTCTTCAACCACTGCAGTTAATTCAGGTACCTGAGCATGCTTGGTGAAGGCCGGCAGTATTCACAAGTGTGGGAACATCCCCAGGAGTCACCAGCTCCATCTTTATGGAAGTGGGCAAATGCAGGGATATGTGATGGACTGCAACACTACTATGTAACCTCTACTGTACCATCTCCGAGTTGAGGATGGCACAATGGCTTTGCAGCAGATTGTACCCAACAGGTTTCCATGAGCCTACTCCATTCCCTTTTCTTTTTCCCTCTGGTAAGAGTTTTTGAACTGTTTAACAAGCAGTTAAAACTGGAAATCTTCTAGACTAAAAGAAGTGTATGTGTGTATATAGATATATATATCCCTCCCCCACCTACTCATCTTGGCTTCCCAGTACATAAAGCTGTAAATAGTGACACCAGGGGACACACAGCTGAATTTCAGACAATACCAATGTAAAAGCACTTCATTAAAGGAAAAAGGTTCTCGAATCCACAGGGACACATACTTTCCACAGAGTAATCCCAGTTACCAATGCCTACCTTACCAGAGGTACTGTCAACACAGCATCCCAGCCAATACACGGGTGTAACCTCCTTCCCACAGTAACCTTCAGAGAGCACAACCCAGCGCTGTGCTAGCTCAGCTTATTACATTAGGTCTTTCCTCAAAGGGTCCGCATACACAAACTCCCCATGCAATGAGGTAAAACCCTTCGCTGTAGCCCTTCGCTGTTTATACAAACGGTGAGAGCACCAGGGTAGAGGAGAGAATGTGTGAGACACCCACCGTTTCATCAGTGCAGATGGAGTGTACTTGGGTCCCAAACATAACTGAGGTGAAGATGAGAAATAGGAGAGCCTCGAAACACAAGAGGATGAGAAGAATCACTGTAGTTGGTGGAGAGAAGGAACTGCATTCTGTGAAGACAAAACAACGGAGTTGGAGGGGCAGAGATCAGGCAACGCAGCAACTGCAGAACACCTCCTAAGCCACAAGTTTTCCATACTCAAACTGTCAAAATAAATTATATAATCACCATCCTCAAAAAGGTGCGCAGGGAAGCTCTGACATTCTTGAGGATACTCAACAATGAAATGATCGCTCCTGCAAGTTTTAAAACAGCAAACCCCCAAAAAAGTGCAACACTTCAAGAATGTAACTTTCTTTTCCACTTAGGTGTTTCCCCAGCACACTGGCTAGGACTCCACTCCATTTTACCTGTAGCTTCTCTCTTAAACCTTAACAGATGTTCTACAGTGATAAAGTCTCATTAGAAATCTCAAGCTGGTGGCCAGGACACAAGGATCATTATTTTTGTAGCACCAACATAAAATCAGAGTATGTTTCCTTTCATAACTGCTCTAAGTCATAACCTAAAGAAGAGCAGATTAACCCAAATCCTTATTTTTCCTCATAGTCTATAGTGCAAACTCAGGCAAGAGCTGAAAAAATCTGAGGATTTTTTTATCTGAGGATATAAAAGAGGAACAGAAGAAAGGAAGAGGATGGAAAATGTTATAGGACAAAAATGGTAGTGTTGAGTGTTGTAAATGTCAGAATATCTCCAGATTTTTCTGAAATCCAAGAATGAGTATCACCAAAAAAACCCTATTTTTGTCATGAGATGTAAAGCTTTAACAGATACACCATAATCGGGGGCTAACACAATCAGCATAAATCCAAGGCAGCTGGAACAACAGACCCATCTCTCATAACTGCTCTGTTCTGCCACGTAAACCTGGAACAGGTGGGAAAGTGCTTCCCCCACAGAGGCAGGCTGAGAAAGCGGGCAAAGGAAACTATCTTTTGTTGTATTCTTCCCCTGTGGCCCTGGACACTGTTGTCAAATTCAGACATTCTCAGTGACAGCTGGCAGCTGTTTTACAAAGTTCTGAACTGCAGAACAATCTTGTCAAATTCAGTTCATATGTGTAAATGTACGCATCCCCTGCAGTATTATAAACTAAACCCAGTCATTACATTGAATGACACAACTGGAATTCCAAGAAAAACAAAGCTAATGCTCTTCCAAAAACATCCACAAGCAGCACATACATCTGCACACACATCCTTTGACAGCTTGCTGTTTGACTCAGAATTACCTTGAGGATTTCCTACATCCATTTGTGTCTTTAAAAACACATCTCAGCTGGCTTTGTGAAAATTTACTCACTGGCTGCTCCAGAGTGAGGGCTGGGGTTTTTTGGTTGGTTGGTTGTTGATTTTTTT
>VXBL01010046.1:163655-183393 GCA_013400195.1 Aramus guarauna
AAAGACAGCACAGCAGAGCCTTGATAGCATTTTTCTGAAACCCCAGCATAAAAGAGGTTGCCTTACAAGCAAACTACATTATAAGGTCTTATTCACAGGTTAATCTGTTATTTTAATGAGATACTTTGTTAGTACTCACTTGTCCAGTCTTCTTCAAAGCAATACAAAAAGTGAAATCCCACCATGATTAGAGCATGCAGGGAAATCAGTGCTATATACATCTGAAAAATAAAGGATGTAATATAGGTATAATGTAAGTTTAAAGACCAAAAAGCTAAATCTTCCAAACACTTCAAATAAAGCAAAGTGTTAAGACTTCAAAACAAAGAAAAAAACAAACCAAACCCCAAACCACCCCAAAAAACACCAAGCCCTCCCACACTCCCTAAACCAGCACCCTGAAGCTGGCAAATGCCAAGACTACACAGACTCATTCTGTCCTTACTAACAGCTCTGAGTGCACAGGAGGGAGACTGTTTAATTCAAAGTCAGCTGGACATAAACCCCAGCCTCCTGCGCCCCAGCGCATCCTTCCACAGAGCTTGCTGTCCTTTTCTCCCAAGTACAGCGCGACTTTCAGAGAACAGCAACTCCCTGACATCGAGGTATCGTGTTATGAAAGCTTACATCTTTGCTCTTGAGAGCACTATAGTTTCCCAGAGAAACAACAGCTAATTTGTTTTTACCACAAAAAGCACTTTATCTATTTTCCAGCACGAGTTTCAGAATTTTTTTTTTAGTAAGTATTTTTTCCCTGAGGCAGACACTGTCATGGAAAGTTTCTCTCAAGCTTTAATACTTTGTACTTCATCCTTTTCCTTTTAAACTAGGTCTTAGCTTTGTAACAAAAAGCTTTAAACTATATGCAATGCTACACATATACTACAATTTTCCAAGACAGGGCTAAAAAGATGACTCTCCTGAACCTACACTTCGACAAAGGTTGGCAGATATTGGAAGCGAGAGAGATTTTGTCACAGGAAATTCCTGTGGAAGCAGTAAAAAGTGATAGGAGAGTATTTTGGTTTTCCTTGCAAGTTGAGCATGCTGCTGTTCTTCAACTTCCCTGGGTCTCAGAAAGGATAACCAAGAACAAAACCAGCAACCCTTACTTTGTTTCTCTCTCAACTACATTAAGTGTTTAATACAGCCTGCTTGAAAGTAGATGTCAGTTTAACAGAAACAGAAATACTTTTGATAGGATTAAAACACCTAGCTCACTCCTCATGGTGAAAAAAACCTTGCTCAAGGGAAAGAAAGGGGATTTGTTTTGTTCTGTAATCCACATCCTACCAAACCACACCACAGAACAGAAGTTTAGCAGTAAGCCTTTCCATTTAACTGAAAGTCTCCCCCTTTTTACTTGGTAATGTGAGAACATTCTTCCTCGAACCTACAGATGTCTCAAAAGATTTATTAATAAAACAGAGCATCACTGAAACTCAGCCTTGTAACGTTCACACTACTCCCACAGGATATTTGCAGTTTGCTTTGATGAAACAGATTTCAGCCCTCCCATAAATATGTAGTATTCAAGTTTGCACTCCTGTTTTCTTACGCATGATGACACAGATACAGTACAAAAAGTCAAACACCTCCTTGGTTTTCAGGTACGAAAATAAACCACTTGCAAGTAAAAGGTGGGTAATTCTTGCCAAAGGGGATGCAGACTTCCTTACGATGTGGCAGCAGCTCTTATTATGTGATCCCACACAGGTAGGATCTCATACAACTACAACATTTAGGAACCCTACATATGGATGGCCTGGGACCCAACCAGCCAACAGTATGGCGTAAAAGTACGGCCCAGGCTTCAAAAAGCTCAGCGCCATAATAAACTATTCACATTATGAAATAGCGTGCTGAACAACTGTCAACACAAACCCCTGGCAAATCGTTCCCATGATGCCTTTTCCCCCACTGCTGTGCTGTGTGTATTCCCTAATTCGCGAAACAAAGCCTGCAACACTTCCCTGTAAAGTTCTTTTGAAACAAGAAAAAGAAGAAAGCAAGCCTTCGGAGCTGCCTCACACACAGCATTTTGGTGCTGCCCACTAGACAACCTCAAACACCACTTGCAAAATACTTACTGTAAACAGTACAAAGTACTTCTGGTTATTCTCTCCTACACAGTTATTGACCCACGGGCAGTGATGGTCCATTTTCCGAATACACCTCTTGCAAACACTGAAAGAATACAGGTCTTTATTTGTAGCACATTTCATACCAGGAATGCAAGAATTCACAGGAGTTTGGGGACACAGAAATTAAAGAATCAGAAGTGAAATTTGAACCTAAATAAATTTACCAGTTACCACATTTATATTTGTGTTTTGCTCACTTGACTATATCTGTTCAAAACGAACCATACAATACCAAATCACCATTGTAAAAAAAATAATGCCAACTAAGACGCATTAGCATAATATTCACATCAGTGGTTCTGTGAAAATACAGTTTGAACAATACATTCAGGCAGCTGGGGAAAAAAAAAACAAAACACAGTGACTTAGTTTTAACCTGTTTGGTCTGTGAAAATGTCCACAGAAAAACAAACAAAACCCAGAAAGATATGAAAAACAGTAATGGATAAAGATATTTTTCAGAGTTGCTAATTATCAGACTGAGGTTTATTTACTAACATCAGCTGGTAGCAGGAACTTGCAAAAAGGAAAAATAAATAAAGCATTAGTAAAAGATTCCTGACATCAAGGAAAGCCACATACTACCATAAAACAGCTGTGGCAGTCGGTCAGGAAGACAGTACCACAATATACATTCAAGGTAAAATTAGATGTTAAAGCACTTCACAAAACCAGACTAATAAAATCCAAATTCAAATTCTTGCCAGCGTGCACATTGTGGCAAGAAGTCAAATAATTAAAAGATTATTACTTTGTCTGAACATCATTCTCTTGCTTAGTCAGTAACTGCTTCAACTCACATAATAAAGGAAGTCTTTTTCTCTGCTGCTTTCTCATACGATAGGAGACGAAAGGCAGTCTCCTGATACCACATTGCACAAACAAGCACAGAAATCAAATATGAAAAAACACAAAACCCCAAAACAAACGAACAATAGACTCAGAAAGGAAACAGACATTCCAGAACAGCAGTACTGAAACAGAAAGGATTGAGAGCTCTGCTAATTTTATTTTTCTTCTTCTAACAAAAAAATATTTTGTTCTTAATATAAACAATAAACTTCAACACCCAAATGCTTAAGGGAAACTCAAACAAAAACATAAACACATTCTTATGAGCATGTATGAATAAATAATATAAAACCTCTCACTCAGAACAGCATTGCACTCACTCTTCACGGTGGGAGGGGGTAATCCCCAAGGATACATGCCATGCCTGAAAATGGGTTGCTATAGCCCTGATCCTAAATTAAAGGTTGGCCAGGCAGGCCCCAGCCAGATGAAGAGCTGCTTCTCCTCAGGCAGTCACGGGTACCCTGTTACCTGCCAGCCCCTGGCGCAGTGGGCAACAGGAAAAGCCTTGTTTTGCTAGAATAAGCAGCTTGAAATTATTTTTGAGCTACATGGGGACTGAAATCAGCTGGCAGAGTAAAAACAATTCATCTGCCAGATAACATCATACTTCATATGACAAGTATCAATTACTGGTTTCAAAAAAAAAGGGAGGGGGAAAGTGGGGCAGGTGGTGTAAAGCAGGAGGATGCCTCCCTGTGGTCTAATTTACTTTGTGCAGACGTGCACAGGCTTCCCTTGGGCTCTGAAACAGGTAAGTACACAAGCAACCTCTTCCATTGCTTCTAGGCCCTAGTTCCCCAGAAGGACAACCTGAAGCAGCGAAGCCAAAGACAACCTCTGTGAAGGAGGTAGCAAAGGCTGAGAGGAGAGTTTTTACTCCATGCATACATACCAAGCAGTTGGATGAGAGGCAGAATGTGAAATTAGCTGGTGGAAAAAGAAACTCAGAAACTAAGACTGAAAACCATAGGCAGCAGGGATTGCCCATACTCAGACATGCTCCCCCTGCTCAACCACTCAGCTTCCAAATGCTGGAAGGAGTAGTTTGCTGGGCATAGGGGACTCTCGAAATTGCATATGAATCAAAAAGCACTTTGGTCCCTCAGGCGTACAGCTAGCTGTACCTCCTGCTGATGCATATGCACTACCCTGATGTGTGCAAGTCCAATAAAACCCCCAACAAAAAATTGTTTGAAGATTCTCAATAGCATCAGTGCTCAGTGTCTCAAATTTTATTGTCTCTGAAGTTATCGTAAAGCGTAGAAATAAGGACCATGGAGATGAGGTTTTGTGTTTAGCCAAAGAGTCTTTTCATTTACCTACACTGTGAGTTATCAGCAAGACAGCATTTTAGATGCAGAGTTTCATTCATAATTGAAGAAGTGTCAGAGGGGATTTTATGGTAGCATTAATAAGTGATAGGCACGATCACATTGGTCCTGCTAAATAACCAACTCCTGATTTTGATTAAAATAAAAAACTAACAAAAAAAAAAGAAAAACATTTGCAAACTAAAGGTCTGAAAAGAAGTATGAAAAATGCAAACAGCAGAACAAGTTTGTTCAGCTCACTGCCACGTATTCCCTTCCCCACAAGACCTGCACATGAATCAGCAGTAACCATGATACGAGTTCTTTCAGTATGTGTTGGTTTTTGAGTAGGTAAGGAAGGGATACCAGTGTAAACTCATTAACTACTTAACGAAAAGCAGGTTCACTTGTTTTAAAAGCAGAAGAGAATTTTAGGAACTAGTTATTTTTTTGCTCACTGCCTTTACTACAAAAAAGCTCACTACCAGGTACCTTCTTCAGGGAAGTTTATCCCGCCAGAAAAAAGAAAGGACATGACAGACCAGTAGGCATACTGATCTATCACAAAGCACAAAACAAAGTCACAGTACTCAAAGAAAATGTGGAAGTCTGAACTTCATTTTTAACTTAAGTATTACTTCTAAATAGAATCTACAGTTAGACAAATGGGTCTGTGAATAAAAATAAAAATCAAAGGACACCAACCTTTTGAGAGACACTACATTTCATGGATTTCTATGCATTCTGGTATATAACATCTCTAAGTCATGTTTACATGAAAATTTATGGAATGTCAATTGGTGTCAAGGCAGCATTCATTTGAAGAGTTTCTCGCTTTGCAAGAAGTAGCCCCAGCCTCCTATAGATGAAAACTTGTCAGAAAAGGCCTGAAAGTTTTTCAGAGAAGCTTGAATGTGTCTTGCATATTGGCAACAGAATTTGGATGCCAATCTCTTAATTTAACCACTCAAGTCTCAGATTCCAATAACAATTTGGATCAAGGCACACTGGATAATTCTTGAGGTCTTGATAAAAGAGTAGTCCTCAGAAAAAACTTTACCTGCAGTGATGTGCTCTGTCAGGTTTGATGCTACAACATTTTGGGCACTTGTAAACCACCTGTCCTGGCTTTAGCTGTAAACTCTCGATGAACTCTTTTGTGGCATTACCTTTGGGTACAGCACCCTGCAGAAAAAAAAAACAAACCAGAAGATTAACCTGTGGACATTACAAGTGCTAAGAACAATAGGATGACTTAAAACCATGGGAGAGGAGCAAAGAGAAAGAAGTAAAAACTTCCCTAAGATCAACAGAGTTTCAGGAAGAGCAAGAAGATTCAGAAAAAAAAAAAATTAGGTCCTAATATATGAAACCACAAACTTAAACATCATTTTGGTGGGTTTTGTTTTTTTAAATATCAGTAAATCCTCACTTAAGCAATTAAGTCTTCTGCAATCTTATAGTAACCTTAAAATATTTAAGAATCCTAATCTCTCTCTTCACCTCTATCAACAAATTTATCATGCTAGCGTTTCATATCACAACCTGGAAATCACAGATGTTTTATTCCAGTAGAAGCAGCTACTTCTCAAATATCACTGTGTACATTAAGAGTTGCTGGTAAATGCCTCATGTATTTATATCTATGCTCCCCTTTTGTATTTGTTATTTAAATTAGGGTTTAACATTCAAATAGTAAACATTACGAATCCTTCCAACTGAGTAAGACTAGGCAAAACATTCTCAGCTGTGCAATTTCCACTTTAAAATACCTGTCTTTAAATAGGTAATGTATTGCTGCTGCAGGAGCCTCAGTTCAAGAGTTTCCAGCCTTTCTAGGGCTCAAAAAAAAAAAAAAAAAGTCATGAAATGCACTGTATGAAATCAGTGCTGCTACACTGGCACAAATGCACCTCTGTGCATATAAGGCTTTTATACTGAAATAAAAACAGGGATGTAATATTTTAACAGATTTCTGATGGAACAGTCTCTTTTTAACACATTTTTACAACCTCCCAACAGCAATAAATAGGAACAATACACATCAATGAGATAACTGCATGTTAAAACAGTACCATAAGGCTTTCCTGAGCAGTCTTTGGGGTTTTCCACAGAAACTTCCCAACAGGCCTGACCAATTTAAAAATTACAAGACCAATCTCCACAAAATGCTACAACTCATGTTCTCTCTCTTTAGTATGCAGCAAAGCTCAAAACCTTAGAAATGTTTTTAGCAAGAACCCACAGGAAGCAGTTCCTGAAAAGCATGACACACACTATCAATTCTGAAGAATTCAGGTGTTCATTTATTTATAGTAAGAATTCCATCTGCTTGCTTCAGCAGTTCTTTCTGTTTCATTCTGATCCTAGACATGCCCCTGGTTCTCCATGTCCTGGCAGCTTCCTTCATCCCCAACTCACACTCTTTGCCAGACGTTGCTGCATCCCCTCACTTTATTTTCCCACCTCCGTTCTGTTTAGCTGATTTCCTCATTAAAAAACCAACAACAACCACAAACCAAAATCCCACGAGCTCTCGTCATCCACACACAAAAATCCCACCACACACTAAGAATTAGCATATCTTTTCCCAATTACTCTGCATAGAGATTGTATCTGCTTCTCCAACACTGCTTGCCCAGCCTGCTTCAGAATACAGCTTTTGTTTCAGAAGAGTTCCTGCTAACTCCACAAAATAATTCCAGCGACCTGAAGGTCCCTAGGCATTAAAGCCACACCACACACAATAATTAACAACCACCACCACCCCTAGGATATAAGCTATATAACAAATTGATGCAACCTTCTGTTCTCGAGTTCCACAACCAGAA
Source organism: Aramus guarauna (assembly GCA_013400195.1). NCBI lineage: Eukaryota > Metazoa > Chordata > Aves > Gruiformes > Aramidae > Aramus > Aramus guarauna. The sequence goes on from VXBL01010046.1 coordinate 170,796, forward strand.
GTTTCAGAGCCTCAACTACTGCTTATAGTTCTGCCCAGCAGCAGTAGCATGCAACGCATCAGTCTTTACCATAAGCTGTGAAATTACCCCAAATGAAGCCATTCCTACAGTGCTGTGGCTTCTGGGAGAGTTGGAAACTAAGGAACAAAGATTACACTGAAGTTTTAATCGCACCTAACAAGGTTTCAAGTAGGAAATGACATTTGGAAGGAATACTTAGAGTATCAGAGGCACCCCGCCATTCCCAACAGCAACAAAAATACTCCAAAGGAAGGGCCCAAGAGGAGTCTAAGCTTGTTTTGCTTTCCACTGACAAGCGGAGATGGGATTTTGAATTGAAATTGTCCAGAGGTTATTAAGCAAAATAAACCGTCACAGGCCACTCAGAATAAGCATCACGGTACTAAACTGTATCTTCTCACTAGCTGGAAAACAGGAAAGCAGTAGACCAGGTATCTCATAAAGCAATGTCCTTTGGAGACATACAAGGTGGTCTTACAACTATGATGCTTCCCACCTGCCTAAGAACTCTCAGTTCTTAGCATGCTCACATAGTATTTGTTTCAGCATGGTTCAATAAATTCAACTAAATCGCTAGTATGAGACACAGTAACATGTTTTTTCAAAACAACACACGTTCTGCTCCATTCTGCTGAAGCAATTGCTTGCCAAGGCAGACAATCAAAACCAGCTTTTCCAGCTTTCCTGTTTGTCAAGACACAACGAGCCACAAACAGAAGATCTGGCATTGGGGAGAAAACAGCGTCAGAGAGAAATGTTCTCCTTCCCAGTGCGAAAAGAGGAGCTGCTCACACAATGGGAATCTAAAGCTGGGTCCTTGACTTTGCATCTGACTTGAGTGGGATGAGAAATTAGCATACCACATCAGCAGCCTCACTCAGCAGGCTGACACACACAAGTTATTTAAATCTGCCACTCACTCAGCAACTGAGTTACCCAACATCTAGCAGACAAGAAAAACACCGCCTGTTTCTTTCCGAGACATACAGAGAGAGATATACTTACTGGATCTGTCAGCATAGCACGAAAATGTGAAGCCAAAGCGAGGAAAGCCAAGGTGTTGAACAGTGTGCCATTGATGACACTATAAACATAATCTCTCGATGGAACTAGCATGACAAGAAGGACTACAAAGTCGGCATAGAACACCAGCATCCAGGTAACGACAGCACATGCAATACCACAGCCATCTCGAATAAACCACATTGTTCCCAGGGAAGTGCGGCTAGGAGGTGGAACACACTTTTCTGGCTGGAGGTATTCAGGTTTCCTTTCAATATCTCTGAAGCGGTGGACTGGAGTAATCATCATAGGCTATTATGTCCATACTTGCATCTGTAAGAGAGGCAGAAAGAGCGTTCACTACTTTGCAAGACACGTAGAGGTCTGTTCACATAATGGCATGGGGATCACGTGGGAAATTCCAAATTACAGAAAGTGAGTTGCAAAAGCAAAAAAGATAAATAAATCAAACACAAAATAATGGATTTAGAAACCAGACTCCTGCACTTATCAGAGCACTTCTTACAGAGAAGACTCTCTAAGTGCTTTCAAGACTTGCTTAATTAGACATTAAATCCATTGGTGTGTCACCTGCACCCCCCCAAAGGAAAGGCAGCAAGTGTTTTAAGAGAACAGTGATCAGGTAGGTGCCAACGGGAGCAGCCACAGCACAGACTGAAGCGAGAACTGGACTCTGCCATGTGAGAAAAAAGACCAGGCACAGCTGGCAAGGTCCCTTTTTTGCTGCATCAGACCTGGGAAAGGGAAGAGGTTTCCTTTCTCCTTATCCATGGACTCACAGTTTTGGGGTAAAACCACAAAAACACACCACTGTGAAGTTACAGCGGCAGGGACTGCTGAAGCAGCAGGCAAAGATCTCGATAGGAATTTCTAGTCTTGCCTGGAGGATGCTCCTCCCAAAAAACAGCTGTCTCCCACTCTCACCTCCTCCTTTGGGTTCATGTCCCTCTTAAATCTTCTGCTTTGCCATCCTTCTCCCACCACCTTTCCCCCATCCCTTGATGGCATTCATTCTACCTCACCTTTAGCATTCCTAGCTAAGTCCACTCTGCTGCAATAAGGGCACTAACATGACATTCGCTGCCACTGCCCTGTCCTCTCCGCCTCTGCAGGCACCTTGTCTATCCAGAGGGTAAGGTCCACTTTGGAGCCAGAAACTGTACTACTCCAGGTACGCATGGCACTTATGGTAGTCTCAGTGTAACTCCCACCAAACACGGACACAATAAAGGTGCTCCTAAGACGCTGGCAGGGGATCAATCAATCTGCACTGTGAACGTACACCACTCAATGCTAGAGCACACCGGGAATGCTATGCTTTGAAAGTGGCTCTTTATACACCCAGCAACTTCTTCCAAAGACACTTCTTAACAGAGTATTTGCACAACGCTCAAAACACTACAATCTATACATAGAGACCTACCTTCTACAAAAACGGATACAGTCATTTTGCTACCAAATAAACCGAATTGCATATACCTAAACAGAAGGGTTCAGCCTCCTCCTTTTTCAACATGTAAGGATTATTCCCATTTCTTTGCAAAAAAGAGTGCATTTTTCCATTTTAATTCAGAGAAAGAAAGCCAATGCTCACGATTAATTACGTTTTCTGCCAAAAAAGTTCACGCTGAAGCTATATTTGTGTTTAACTGTTAAAAAAGTGATACTGTTGCCTAAACAAAATGGATAAATTTTATAGAAAAAATAACAAGAAGGTCACAAAAGCATCTAGGACCTTACAATTTCTCTCAAAGATTTTATGGCTAAGTTCTACCAAGTACAAGGGGAAAGCTTTATTTTGCATAATACTGATCTGAATGGAGACGCGATTGTCCCTATCTAGACAGGACAGGAGATGGTAGCTTGCTTTCTAGTTGTTATTTCAAGAGGACCAAATTCGTAAGAGGACAATTAGTCTCTCACAGCCAAAGGTTAAGGCTATTAATGAGCAGGATGATTAATTAAACCTAAGCACAGAAGTGACAAGCTTGTGCATGTTAGTGCGAGTGACATGGAAGAGAGGTGACTGAACTGCTATTGCCCCAGTAAGAGGCAAAAGCACCAAGTTTCTAGTGCACAGAAGCAAGTGAACCAGACCATTCACAATATTTGTTTTCTAACATAACCGGTATAAGTAAACTAGGACAATTAGGTATTTTCTTATATATTTGCTTTTAGCATTTAGTGAGAGGGTTTAAGATGTTTTATGCATCTGAAGAAAGTTGCATGGACTAATGTTAAAGCATACCAGTCTTATATTTATATATCCATCACACAGAACAGAAAAATCAAGATAAAAATGTGCATGTGCGGATCTCATTTACATTGGCGAGAAAAAAAAATTCCACAAAAACCCTCTCCTCCTCATTCACAAAATACACATACCACATCATAATTACTTCGTATTTTAACCACAGCCATAATTTAGCCTCATGACTCCCGATACTTAGGGAGACAAGCTATATAATTTTCAGAAACAGTGATTACCCAAACAATCTGGTGGTCTCAGTTCAGATAAATCTATACCTGCTAGTAAATCCATACCTTCTCCCCAGTTTTCCACAATTTCTGTAAGAACGTTTATGTATTCACACTGACTTAACAAGTATTTTAAAGACTCAATCCCTCCCTCCCCCAAGGAAACAGGTTAACCTTCATTGCATTATTTAATAGTCTTATTAAAAGTGTTATGCTGGTTTGCTAGCTCAAAATAATTCTGACATAATTAAAGACTCATGCCTGACAACAATGTTTAAATGACAGTAGCATCATATTGCATTAAAAATAAGAAATAAAACAGTAATTTAGGTGTTCAATTTTCAAATGGAAATTTTAGGCTTCACACATCAGGTACAGTAACAAACTGGGATAGTCCTGAACACAGACTTTCAGGATTTTTTGCCTAGACTCTGAGCCTTTTTTTTTTTCCCCCTGCTGAAATTTTGTTTCCCAAAGCAGAGGAATTAAACGGTCACAGGAAAAGCAAACTCCTCTATTTAACGGAGGAATTAGTTTGGCAAGTCACCTTAAGGTCAGTATTAGTAGCAACTGACTGGAAGCTAGACAAATACATAGTGATTATAAAATTGTGGTTTTAGTCCCAAACAGCACACTTGAGCAGTCAAATAAAAAAATCACCTCTCTTGCAAACGCAGGAAGTGGTTTCACTCCAATAAGAGTTCTACAGCTCGCTCTCTCAAAACTATTGAACTAAATTTGGGGGGGGAAGCAGCAGCGCTATTGCTGTGGAACTGTCTAAGCAGAAACTGGAAAGAGCCTTGAGGCACCTCAGTCCAAGCCTGGGGACTCATTTCTGCAGTGCCGTACGGAAGTGGTCAAGAGGACTCAGCTCAGGCTTCCAATTCTGACTCCTGGCTGGAGGACAAATTTGTTATTTAATGCACTTTGTTATTTAATGCTTGCTTTAGAGGCATCATCATGCAACGAAATGAAAAATCGGTAATCAGTACGTAAACATCATTATTTCAGAAGTACATATGTGTTTTAGTGTACATTATCTTCAGAGTCAAGCTATAGGAGCTTAGAGTCTCAGCATCTTTTCTACATGACCCGCTTAGTTGGGTTTTTTTTAATTCCTCCGTCTTACATACACAAACATCTGTTTTTGTTTATGTTGTGCAACCTGGCATTTTCATATAAACAATAAAAAAAAAAAATTATAGGGGAGGAAGCAATAACTTGCCCTAAGTGGTCTGCCCTTGAATCATCTGCATATGAACTTAATTTATAACACACAGATGGAATATGTCAGTTCCTCCTGCTCTGGAGCAAACAATACGTCAACAATGAAGGCAAAGGGCTTAAGGACTTAATCACGGTGTCAGGCTACAAGAGAGGCCACTAGGTAAGCCTGAGACACAATGACAACATACACATCAATTTAGCTTAACGACATGTCAGAGCAAAGACCTTTTCTTCTTTTTTATCTGGAAGGCATTTGACATTACGGGAATAATAAAAAAAACATGTAATATACACCTTAGAAATGTAAATAAAACAAATCCCACTTACTGCTACAATGAACACTTAAAATATGCTATTACGCCCTACATAAATTAAGTAACTGTCTTTTGACCTGCCGTAAGCAGTGTCAAAAATCTATCTTTTAATGGCCTGTGACCACCGAAGAATGCATTAAGAATGAACTAACGAATGATGTACCTGAAAGCTACCTGAGGTTCTGATGTTATAAAACTTACAACAAGCTTAACGTCATCATCATTGTCACCCAGCTGATTTTCATGTAATTACTCATGCTGGTGAAATCAAGCACATGGATATGAATTGCAAAACTAGAGTATTACTACGTACATTGCAACCATTTCCTCTATTTAGAATTACTCTTTGGGAAGAGGTGACATTTTGTCATATGAACCAAGTGAATTTCAAGTACTGCCAGTTACGTTAAAACAATTCTGAAGAAAAAAAGGAAAAAAAAAAAAAAAAAAGACAAGGGCAGATCACGTGTGAATTTTTTGAGGTTTTCATATACTTTAAAGAGATACTTCGGCACAGCTTTTATGACACACACAGAACCAGAGTTCACTGAAAGTATTTTGAAAGCTGACAAACAACACTAAAGTTAACTTTTTATCATCATCAAAAGGAAGCAAATATACATTACCAGTCACGTCATATTCATGACAGCTAAACTAGGGGATCTAGATCCACAGGACAGGATGTCCCTTTAAATAAAACCAACAAATCCCAGATAGATAGAAACTGCAAGAGAGTTCATTTTTAAGTTTCATTTTTCTGCACTTAAAACTGCATTGATTAAAACATTACAATTTAACCTTCCTTTGCAACAGAAATGAGAGAAAGTGTGTTTTCTAATAGGATATTTACCTATGCTTCTCCTGTGACACTTCCACACAGCCCAAATCCAACAACAAGCCTGTCAAAACTTGCCAAATCAAGTTCTAGCCGGGATAATAAGGAAATATCAGTATTCATATACTTTTTTTCCTAACGGCTTCTGCAAGGCCTAAAAAGCTTTATCTGATCAGCAGGAGCGGAACAAAGCAGCCCAGCTATGCTGAGAATTTTTGGCCGTCTCCCGCAGATTCATCCTGATATCCATCAGCATGGCAGTTTCCAACCCCCGGTTTACAAAACCCTGGGGGGTCAATGGGACACTTCTAACAGGTCTGTGAAAGGCAGCTAAAAAAAGCAAGCCTATTATTAGCAAGGCTTAAATTTGCTATAGAGAGCTGTACTTCCATTGGAATATTTTTGGGAGTCCACACAAGGTTAGAATAAAGCAAAACACAAAAAACCCAAATAAACCCCAATCCAAAAGCCCAAACGGATCAAAAACTACTCCTCTCGCATTCAAATGGCAAAAGCAATAGCAAAGAATCAGGCACGGGGCTCAGCGTTGCACGGAGGGGACACCCGATGACTCCGAGCAAAATGTCACAGGGCAAAGTCAGTACCGCTAGCCTGCACCCCAGGAGCAGGTAACAGGATTATGCCTACTGCAGATAATTTTGCATTTTTCTTCTGCAAATTCAGGTCATAGTAAGCGGTACAGTTTCAGACTAAGTACTACATTACCAGCTACACATTTGCTTTCAGTAAGAGGTTCACAAACATCTCAGGTTCCCCTGAACCCTTTGGCTACTGAAGCCGGGCAATTTCAAGAGTTTCCCATACTGAAGAAAAATGGCATAAAGAAATCAGAACGTGAATTACATTAAATCCATGAAAAATAATCTTTAAAAAAATTATACAGCTTAAAACAAACTTGTGTTTTCTGAGGTTAAACACACAGGCTTGGATCAGCTACCTTGGAAAGGAGGAAAGAGCATACAAAACCAGATAGTAACCTAGTTATAACATTTTTTTACACATTAAGGCAGCAAGAGCCTATGTTACAATGTTGCTTTATAGTTACAGTTTAGAAAACTGTTTACATCATTAACTATTTTGATGAATCATGTTTTTTTTTTTAATTTTAGATTTATTCATTATTTTGAAGAGGCCATGTACGAACAAGACCTTAGTAAAAATGGATCACACTAAAATCACTCTTCTATTATTTTTATTAGAAGCATCTCATTAGAGGGGAAGATTTAATTGAAGTCATGCCTTTCTGAAGAATACATTTGAACTGGAGTTCAGAGGGAGGTGGAAATTACTTCAAAGACGTCTGTCAGATTTAGAAACTGCGTCCTGAGGATCGGATCCCCCTGGACTGGGCTGAGGCTGACGGGCTCAAAGGAGACGCCGCCACATATGACACAAACCCCGCAGTTCTCCTCTCATTTACATCAGCGCAAACAAGAAGCAACGTCAACAGCGCCAGAGGCATTCCGTTAGTGGAACTGCAAGGAAAATAAGGCCACGTTTTCTCAATTAAAAACATTGTTTTCTCCTGTGCTAATGTTTGTGGTATGTAATCTCTCAGGACAGACGGTAACAGCTTCCTGGTTAACATCTGCATCATTTCTGTTTAACTAATGGATGCGTACCGTATAAATAAATTATAATGCAATAAAGACGGACCTCAGAGTCTGAGCGATCTGGTGATTGCACTCCCACCCACAAGGCCTGCCAGCGGCCAGCCCGAGCAAAGGAGAGGAGACAAAGACACTGTCCAAGGTACAGAGGCCCCGGACCACGAAGGATGAGCGACAAAATCGGGGCAGGACAGGAACAGGACACAGGTCACAGGGCAACAGAGACTAAGGTCAGGCTTGGATCTGACTTGGTCTGATCACAAGGCTAGTGATCTCGATAAACTTTTGATCAAAAAGCCAGAGAGATGGAAGGTGTTCCATAAAACTGTCATTAAGCACGAACCATTACAAAATAACTTACGGTCATCAGAGCTGCAAGGGCAACAGAGAAATTCTGCCACTTCAGTCTTACAGTTTCCTGACAGACTAAATACACACAAGCTACTTAACTTATGTAAAAAGAGAAATATTAATCCTGAACACATAAATACAAACCAGCTCTGTGGCATTCCCACCTGTCTGGAGCAAGTATCAGAAGGAAAGAGCAATCCTGCAGCAGGGACCGCACTGGGAAACAGAAAACAACAAATGGGGGTGTCATGCTTTCCCACAGCACGGGAGTTATCCTGAACAGACAGCCTTGTGAGAGACAGAACAGGAGAAGCTGTCCCGGTCTTTTAGACAGCTTTTCAATTTTGATGGTGACTCAGGACTTAAAATAGCAAGCCACTGGATTAAGGGAATTTAAATTCTCAGTTTGTCCTGTATCAAGTTTAAAAAAAAAAAAAAAAAAATTAAAGGGGGAAAGTTTGTCTATATAACTGATATTATTTTTAGCCTCTATCTTAAAAACTACACTGCTTTCATCACATAAGGAATATATTTTCCAGAGAAGTGGAAAAGAGTTGCAGCTTTAAAATTTTAATCATAGTAAGAAGCTGGCAGAACCATCCTGGTCTAAAAAAATCCTAAATATTATCTTTCAAGGGAGAAAGAGCACCTTAACCATCAGACACACCTTTTCACTGAGATGGTCTAACCCAGGAATTGGCTCTCACCTGCTTCTGATACAGCATCCCCTTCACAAGCATGAACAAGTCACTCAGTCTCTCTGTATTTTATTCCTCCACCTGTAGTCTACACTTCTTCCCAACCATATAGGGGTAGGGAAGATACAGGTATGAAGGCAGTAAGGCATTCAGATTTTAAATCTAAATGACACCTAGGCTGGTATCTAAACCAAATACAGAAAGACACAGGGCATGCATTAAAATAGTGCATTAATAAAACAGGGACCAAAAAGTTATCACCTCTATCCTGGAAAGGCCTGAAGTTAAAATCACAATTGTCATAATCCACCTTTGCAATGTTAAGGGTTAGCCTAGAAGAAACCTATGCTGCTACTTCAGAGAACCGGAAAAACCTGCAAGTTCGAAGCTGCTGTGTGTTAAAGCTTTTGAAATGTAGTAAAGAACTTCTGAGTTGGCAAACTGAGTATTTCTTGGTTTGCTCACTGTTGCATTAGCAAGCACAAGTGATCCCTGTCTTCATAAAAAACCCCACAATTTCCGTGCATAAACATTAATTTTGTTATCCTTCGAAATACTGAGATTTGGAGAGCAAAATACATAGTATATTGTTTATCTACTCTATGCTATATTTGACATCAGTGATTCAAGTGGTCATTGCAAAGAACAAAGACCTATGTCACATTACTAGCTCCCTTTATCGCCTGCTAAAGACCTCTGATCTCTCTGCATCTATGGTATGGTACTACTGCCTTCCCACTTGGACTTTAAATGTTTGTCTTTTAAAAAAAAAATAGCATATTACTTCACACTACCTTTATTCACTTTTACTGTTTCAACTTGAGCCCGTTTGTTTTAACTTCTGCATGCTGCACCACGTTTAAGACTGGTCGCCCCTGTCAGTTCTGCATTATTGCAAAGCTCACAGCTGAACTTCACAAACACGCCATCCACCACCTGGCTACCAGCAAAACCATCAACAAGGGCCTTGCATTTCCTCCCGTGCAACGTTCCTCTCTCGTCCAACAGTATTAACACTGAGTTTTCTGTGTCCTTGTTTTACTTGCTATTACAGCTTCTGGAACAGCTATTTCCCAACATTTTTCGAGCTGAACCCTGCTGCTATAGCCTTCCTTCTCTTTTCTTTACTTTCCCATCCCTATCCTCTGCTTGTTTGGTTTCGGTTTGGTTTTTTTTTTTTTTCCTCCTTGCACTCCTACCGTTTCTCCCGTAACGGCACCATTTCTGTATGGTCACCTTGTAACCTGGTGAGGTGAAGACCTATGGGGCTATAAGCCTAGACAAATCTCTCTCCAGCCTCCAGAAGCTCTCCCAAGCAACTCCCCCACCCTGGGGGCACGGCCAGAAGCAGCCGAAAGGAGTTAACCTGCCAGTGCTCCTGCAGAGTAAGAGCCAGTACCCAGCTGCACCTTGCCCCTCGCGAGCTGGGAACCGCTGCTGTATGAGGAGGCCCTTGGCACCCACGGCCTGCGGAGGCAAGCTGGCTCGCTCTTTTGGACTCCCTCTCAAAAGGAGGATGTGTAAAAAGTGTTACTGGCAGACTTGCTGCACTGCAGTTCCAGTCAAGTTACAGGCTATCTTTTTTTCTTACTGCCTGCACAACCCAGGAAATACGCAGCTCTAACTGGGAAAGCTCTAACCTCTCATTTTCTCTAACGCGACCTTAAGTTTCAGATTAGTTACATGCACAGGTCAAATAAAACGTTCCAGGTACCATCGGTCACATCTCATTTGCCTCAACAAGGTAAGCACAGGACAGGGAATATAACACCTGACAACTTTCAGCTTTTCTAGCTTATCGTATTTTACATTACCTGCTACCTTCTCTCAGGAAGGCAGAAAAACTGTGATATTACAGAATATCACCCGAACTAAAAGGTCATGTCTACACCGCAGAGGGACCAGGGAAAACCACAAGCTCAAGTCAATTAACATCTGCAGAGACTGGCTGAGCTACAGCCAAGCCAGTTTCAGACTGACATCACTGTGGGTGCCCATCACCTACCCTGTAGTCTCCTCTTCAGGAGAGAGATCCCCTTACAGATGTATGGGAAATGTCCGTACCAGCAAGTTTCCCTGAAATAACGCAACACATGGGTTCAAACTGTATCGACTACGTGACACTGCTAGCTCCTATTCTGTTTGAGATGCACAGCAACCTACTCATCAAGAAAAGTAAATTCCTATTAGGTAAGACAAAGAGATTCATCAAAGCTGAGTTAGCACTGCCCAGGCTACACACATACTGTCAGACCAGCAGCTGTTCTTCTTTGCTGACACAAAAGAAATCGCCCAGAAAAGACACGTAACTACTTGGGCACAGCAGATCTGGATCTGCTGAGGAATTAAGCATTCATGTTCTTGCAACCTGCTCCCAACAGCGGCATTAAATTACATTTTGACATTTTTGTCTACTCCCAAACAAGCAATTTCAAATAGAAATACACACCCTGTCTGTAAGTACGATACTTAAAATCAAAATTAAAAGGAAGCAGAAACGTATGCAAAATACCCAGGAGGTGTTAAATGTTGCAGTAAATATTGTAGCTTCCAGGCAGACCTTACATTTGTCCTTCTGTAAACCTATAACCGCAGAGCTTCTGGTTGCACCTTCCAAATCTCAATGAGTATTCAGTCAAACACAACTTACTACCACAAGCAGCTCCCATTGGTGTGGCAAATATTATTGCATCAGTGAGACAGCACTAAAAGCTATGCTGACAGAGTGGTCATGTTTGAAGGACCGGATCTTTATTGCACATGGGGCTGCATTTTCCAAAAACATACAAATTAAATGCCTGGCTCCCCTTATAACAACTCTTACCACTGAAACGCCTGCCACGCTGTATCAAAGACTTATTTGTTGCTTTCACTACGCAAAGAAAAACACAGTAAAAAGGCTCTACAGCCTTGTTATCTACACCACCAGGCATCGCAGGCAGTCACTCGCTGCACCCCGTCAGCCCCTTCTCTGATCCCACCGTATCAGAACGACCACCCAAATTTAGGCTCCCTTCCTACAGATCTGACACTGCGCACCTTCGCCGCGTCAGGAGCCTGGCATGCAATCTCTCTCTTGCACGCTGAAAAATATAGTTTTTATCTTTTCTGATTTAGGATGAAAAGGAAGAAATCTAAATGAGCTTTGGTGTCCACTCGGCATCCCTCACTGGCACGCCGGCAGCGGCAAGAGCGCATGAGAGACCAGGCTGCTGCTGCCTCCTCCCCCCACGCCTGTTTTCTTGAAGATTGTTTTTTACCGAGCGATTGCGAGTGCTTGCTTCTTCCTAAAAACCACTTTTCAGAAGTACTCCAGTAACGCTGAGAAGCTGCCGTTTAGAAACAGCCCCGATTACTTCCCGCTAACGTGAAACTCGCCATCCGTTCCAGCCGAAGCCGGCACAGCACAGCGCCCTGGTTTCGCCACGGATTACTCCCCGTGCTGAACTCGCAGCTGCCCTACGGTCCCATCGGACAGCCGCCGTCCAACGCCGGGTGACCACGGCCACCTCTGAAGCGAGAGGGTCCGCTCCACCGCCCAGCCGCTCGCTGACGGACACATTTCACCACTGCAACTCGTTAACACGTTACAGGACCCCGTGTCATCACTGCAATCCAGTAACAGGACCCCGACGACATTGCTGGGGGCTCCGAGTTTAAATTTCCTGCCGAGGGGATGTTACGCTGCTCGGAACGGACACCGGAGCAGACGCGTATTTAGCCCCGCATTATTTAACATATCCAGACCCGCAGTATTTACAGCCCAGCGCTGGAAGCCGGCGGATCAGAAGGCGGCGAGGGGCGAGCGGGAGCCCACCTCCCCTTTTCCGACCCGTGCCAGCAGCTTCGGGAGACGCCGCTGCGGGACGTGACGCGACCGGCCGCCCAGCACGCCCAGCCCCTGCCCGGGGCCCCGGCGGAGGGAAGCGGGGCACCGAGCGGCCCTCGGCCGGCCGCGCCACCCCCCGCCTCCCGCACGGCGGCGCGGACAGCGGGCTGCACCGCTCGGGGCCAGGGGGC
>VXBL01010046.1:183548-217820 GCA_013400195.1 Aramus guarauna
CACCGGCGCCGCGCCCGGCGGGGCTCGGCCCAGCCGCCGGGGTGCCGCAGGGCCCCGTGTGGCCAGTGCGCGCCGGTGCCTAGTGCGCATTTACGTATCGAGTGTGTGGGGGGGGGAGGGGAATGCGGGTTTTGTGAGGGAAAATCACTTTTTTTTTTTCTTCCTGTTTTTACGTAGGGAACAGACGGGCTTCACCGCGCACCTCTGAGCCCATACGAATTCGGGTGTTTCTGGTTTGCAGGTACCCCAAACCCTGCGGCGTCCAAGAGGTCAGAGCATACAGGTGCAGGTGTCACCGCGCCCAGGCACCCACCTGCTCAACGCTCGTCGTTTCGAGGCGCTGCTGCAGCCTCGCGGAGCATTCATCGAGGGGTGCGAATTCTGACATGGCAAGGTGGTTCCCTCAGGCTGGCTTTATTTCAGCCAATGCACGTCATGCATTTATTATAATGAGGTTAGAGGAAAAGACATTGCTTTGCCCCCGTTTAAAAAAAAACAAAACAAAAAACAACAAAAAAACAAATAACCAGCATCCTTTTTTGTGTGATAACCTTCACCGTTGCCTTGCCTTGGGGGCGGGAATTTGGATGCACTAGGATGTACTCTTCAGAGAAAGGGGATGCTTCTGCCATCCCAGAGGAAAAACAAGGCAGACCTGGGTTCCACAAGCCTTTGGAAAACCGCTGTTTGCGTGCTAGCCAAGCCACTGGGCTATGCAAGGGTTTGACTCGCTTTAGGTATACTCCAGGGTGGGATGGCAGAGGGTAAAAAATAAAATAAAAAAAAACAAACCACTTTTTCCTTGCAGTTGGAACCACTGACTGCTATGGGCTAAGCTGCAAGACAGGCAGGGCAGGGAGCCATAGCGTCACTGGGAACTGCAGGGTGCACCTGCGTTAATGCTTTATTTCAGATCAGGGATTCACTTCTACAAGGGAGTTTCTGTAGTTAGCTCACGCTGTGGAACGTGAAGACGCAAGAATCGCGCTGTGGGGTCAGATGAAGGGTCCGTCTGTGCTGCATGGCAGCATTGGCAGATGCCGTTTAGGGAAAGCATCTGAACCAGACCCCGCTCCTGCATGGCGCTGCCTTTGCCTGGCGCTCCTCGGGCCCAGGAAGAAGGCCTGGCCCTGCTCACCTCCTCGGTCAGCAGGGAGGGCGAGCAGCTGCCCAAGCCTCAGTTCCCAGCTCAGTCAGGCTCTACCGCCAGCTCTCCCCGCCGAGATCCCCATGCAACAATCCCAGCACGCAGAAACCTGGCTCCTTTTGGACGCAGGTAAACCATGGGATACATCCCAGAAACGCATCTGCTCAGCTCCGACTCGTAACGGATGCGCAGCCCGCTGATGGCACCAGACCAGCCCAAAGTAAAACCTCCAGAAAGTCTCTCACTCTTCAGGTTTGCTCCCATCGCACCGTGATGCCTGCTCAAACAGGCACAGCCAGAGATGTTCTGTACGTTTGATTGAGCACGGAGTCTCGGAGAGGAGAGACAGAAATGCCTGGATAAGCTCCTCCAGTGTGCGATGTAACCCTTGTAAGCCATGGGTCATTCTCACCCAAGCAGACCGCAGCTTTTAAAATAACTTGAGTTATACACAAGAGTTGCATGTGAGCCGTACTACTTTAACCACTCATTGTTATGAAACTTTCAATTAAGGCTGTCAAACACCCTCCCCCCCCTTAATTATTGTTTTAATATATAGCACGAGTTTTTAATTACATTTCCCACGCTACTTTCCCAGGGATATCTGGCACAGGACCAACAGCACTCCCCTAATGAGAGCACTTTTGTTTCTTCCCTGTGCCAACCCGCCTCATGCACTGCACCTCCCTCAGCCCTTTCTCTGACGTAGAAACCTCTGCTTTTCCTCGCTTTTCTTGCGGGGTTGACCACTACGCGAGCTCCTCACGAGCACTCGGGTATTTTCACAGCTTCCTTCAGGAGCTTTTTACCTTGGCAGAGAGCGCCCCTTTGGTTTACCATGAATGCCAGCTTCTTGGGAGGGGATGTTTTTCGGGACGCGGGGTGCCCAGCTCAGAGAGCTACTCCCCATGAAAGCCTTCTGTGGGGAGCCTGCGAGCACACCTCGCTTTGCCTGTGAGAAGGAGGAAGCCCCCGATCCAGGGCGCCCTCCCGGCGAGGACAACCGCAGTAATGGCGACTCCGATGCTTTCCCGCCTCGGGCGCAGAGGAGCGGGGCAGTGCGCAGGCGCAGGGTCCGCCCCCAGCGCCGGGCGTCACGCGGGGCCGTGGTGTAGCGGCGGCCGTTGCCAGTAGCGGCGCCGGAAGCGGAAGGGCTGGAGCGCGGCTGTCAGGGAAGCTATGGCGTCAGTGGTGCTGAGCGAGCCGGAGAAGCTCTACATCGTGCATGGCGTCCAGGTAGCGGCGGCGGGCGCCTTGCGGGAGGTCCCGCTAGCCCGAAGGCGGCGTGGAGGCGGTGGCGCAGAGCGGGAAGTCGTTCGGGCCGNTCGTTGCTTATCCTCCTGTTTGCCCTCTTCCCTCGCTCTTTCTCGAGTTTTTGTGGTTGTATAGGGTGTGAGCCTGTCAATAAGCTAAGGAACAGGGAGTGGACCGAGGAAGAGGAGTGAAGGATGTGTGAGGAGAAATGTCAAAAATAAAAGGGCTGTACTTCTCAAAGGACTGAAACTGTATTTCACTGAAAAAAAACCAAACCCTACTTTTATGTGGATGAGCTGTATAGTGTCTGAGGGTGTATAATACCTGGTTTTGAAATGCAAACAGATGAATGCATTTGGACAGCTGGTGGGTTATTTTTGTCTGCTGGATCCTAATTACATGTATAAAAGTACAGAACTTGAGTATCCCAAGAAAAATCTGTGTTGTGTTAGGTAAAGTACCTTTTAAAGCCAAGACTTTTCCACTTTTGTAGTCTGAAGCTTTCTGTTGAAACAGGATGGAAGTAGTGCAGGAGTTCACGTCTGTCTGCAGAAAGCTTGTTGCAAGCCTTAGATAAATGAGAGGCAAATGGAAAAATATGGTTGTTTCTGTTGTGCTATTAAATAAAAGTTAGTGATGAAACTGGGAGCTGTTGCTTTTATATTGATTTTACTGTTGTGTTTGGCATAGGAAAAGGAAACTGGAAAATCACAGATTCTTTTCGTTACTGTTTCCCTTAAACACAATATATTGATTGTCATACGTAGGAGGACCTTCGTGTAGATGGTCGTGGCTGTGAAGACTACAGATGTGCCGAAGTAGAAACAGATGTTGTATCAAACACAAGTGGATCTGCAAGAGTAAAGCTGGTAGGTAAATTTCTTAGGGATCCTGTACGTTGCTGATGAAACTTCTGGTTTGTGTGATCCTAAGATAAGCCAAGGCTATTTGTAGATGGGTTTGTGTGTGTGTGTAATAAAACATGTATCGATGTAGCATTAACTGAAAATATGGGTTAAGGAATTAATGACAGGATGTATCATAAAATCATTAAGTTTGGAAAAGACCTCTAAGATCATCAAGTCCAACCATCAACCCAACACCACCACACCTACTAAACCATGTCCCAAAGTGCCACGTCTACACATTTTTTGAATGCCTCCAGGGATGGTGACTCCACCACCTCTCNAGCTGCTGGCTCATATTCCGCTGGCTGTTAACCAGCACCCCCAGGTCCTTTTCCACCAGGCAGCTTTCTGGCCATTCTTCCTGAAGCCTGTAGCATTGCATGGGGTTGTTGTGACCAAAGTGCAGGACCTGGCACTTGGCCTCATTAATTCATTCAGGCTGGCTTAACCTGCTTGAGCTAGATTTACGGTGAAGTACCTGAAAAGCCTTCATTCTGAACCATTTGATCTTGGAAAAAAATGAAATTGCTGTTGTGCCTAATCACTGGAAAAAGTTCTGTTCCTTTAGAGTGAAGCAAAACTATGTCTGGCATGTGTTGACTGTGAAGAAGATAAATACACTGTGCAGTATTATAAAGATTCTGCAGATATAGCCATTTCCAGAACCAAAATGATAGAAAGTCATGGATATGAAGAGTGTTTTTTTAACCTAGAGAAAGCTAATATGTATGGTAATTACTTGCAATTTCTTAGGCTTAACGTTGTTCTTCTAAAGCCTTTCCTTTAAAAAAACCCAAACTAATGTGATGTTAAGTTCACTCTGAAAGGTAGAAATTCCAGCTTACCATAGACTTTTAAATTAAACAAGTAGTTTTGTGAATATGTCTAGTTGCATAATATGTTTTTCTTTTAACAGGGACACACTGATATCTTGGTAGGTGTAAAAGCTGAAATGGGGACACCAAAGTTGGAGAAACCAGATGAAGGTTACCTGGAGTTCTTTGTTGACTGGTTAGTATGCTAGAAGAGAAGGAAATAGATCTGATATTTGGAATAAATGACAAATTAGATCTTACCATTCTTAAGAAGTTTATACCTTCCTTTCACTAACCTCCCATAAGGGTCTGAGTAATAGAAACAAATTATTTTATTGTTTCAATAGTGGCAAATGTTCTGAAGCTTTTTGCTGGTTCTGCAGACGCCAAATAAGCAAAACAATAGGAGTTAAAGGACGAGATCAGGTTAAAAAAACCCCAAATTGCATAGTGTCACTGCAGCTGGAAATGAGTAATGGTTCAATTATACATGCATTTAACATGACTTCATGACTACAATGCCAGTTGTCTTCTTTACAATGATAGAATAGAAATAATCTCTTTCAAAAATTAAGTATTCCAGAAGAAAAGAATTTACTGATACAGATTGTACCTTAACTGTGCTTAAAGGATTTTGCTTACATTGTCTTTGAAAGCTGTGGAAAAAGTCTGAAGCGTGTTTTGTACAAAATCGTTTGATTAAAAAAAATAAATCCTTACTGTAAATTTCAGATGCAAAAGTTAATTAGAAAATGTTGTTATCGTATTTATTGGTGAATCAGTATTTCATTAACTAAAATGGTATTTGCTTTTAATCCTGTTCCTGGCTTTGTGCTACAAATGGACTGATGCTTATCCTTACAGTCTTCATAGTGCTTGAATTATGAAGGAAACAAGAAGAAAACAGAGCTCTTGTTTTCAGGTTGCTCTTGAGATTGCATGGTGACATCTCAAACTTATTTCAGACTACTGTCTGAAACTACAGTATCCGTATCTTTTAGACTTCCTAAAACTGTTATTTATGAAATAATGTGCTTTGGGAATCTCTCATAAAAGCCTTCGCATTGACAAGTTAGCCATTTTACGTGTGACCTTTATTAAAAACAAAAAAATGTTGCTACTCTGGCATTAAATCAATGTACCATTAGTAAAGCTAAGGTGTAAGAGCTATTAAGTGTATGTCTGATAATCTTTCTGACCTAAGTGGCTATATCTGCCTTAACATTTGTATCTCTCACGTTATGCAGCCTTTTCTAAAACTGCCTCTGTACATCACACAGTACTAGTTAACTGTGGAAACTTAGGGTTTGTAGAGGGAAGGACTCTGAATTAATGGTTTGTCTATGATTACTATTCAAAAAATGTCAGACTGGAAGATGATCTTCTCAAATGTGGTCCTGCCGTTAGAAGGGATCTGAGCTTGACTGCTTTATAAACCTCATGTAAGAAATACCCTAAATAGTACCTGCTTTGTTCCGGTGGCTTCTAAGGGACATTTCCTTACTAAAACAAGTGGTCTGTGGGGATGTTGCAATTCTGTGACACTTCTTTCATATGTAAATAAATGTTAGAAAAACTTTAACTCATTAGATTAATGTTAGGTTGTATTTTCTAAATGTTAATCTCTGCTTTGTAAAAAGATGGGAGATGTGCAGCAATATTGTGCAAGATGGATCTTGTCAGTTCTAGAAATGGATTATCTTTACTTTCTGTGACAACACAGACCAAACCCCTAAATTTTAGACCAGGGTAGTCGCTTCTCTCATGCTTGTGCCACTAGGGAAGGGTGACCTCTAGCCTCCAGAAAGATCTGGAAGACAAAATGTGAGGTGGGAGCAGCTTGTTCTCTGTGAAGGGAAATGAGATGCTGTGAGTACTCCGATGCTTTTCCAGGCTGCCACTGGGTGGCAGTAACTGAGCATAGTTTGATACACTGCGTCTTGTGGTTAAGTTCTGTATGTTCTACTTGGATTTTGTATTGTTGAAACTAATAGTAAAAACTCAGACTGCAGTGTTTGATATCTTAAAATGCTTATTTCCTGAAACTTTCATGGTTTCTTGGTAATGCATTTGCTGCATTGTATATATAATTCTCCGCCCCAAAATTCCATTTCTCTTCATTCTACTCTGAGTCCTTAACCTAAAATCTGAGAAGCACATTTAGTCCCATTTTGAGACAGACTTTAATGCTAGTCTCTGGAAGAGATGATTTTTGGGGCACTGATTCTTCATACTAGAAAGTAATTATTGTAGAGTAAGTCCACGTCTTACATGATATCCTTACTTTTCATCAGCACTGAAGACGACACTCATCCTGGCCGTTGATGTTGAAAGACTGCCATGTCTGCTTTCTTCATGTTTGAGTTTTGGGGCTGTTCTAATACTGACTTGTCAGGGTGTTTTAGGGGGTTTTGTTTTTTGAGTGAAGCAGATTTATCATTTTCAAAGTGTAAGAAATAGGGGAGGGGGAAAAAAAAAGGCAGGTATCTGAATTCCTTGAATGCATTAGGTTTTGTTTGTGGAATTAAGGAAGCAAGGACTATATTTGTCCATGTCTGGCCATCTGTCCCTCTGCTTTGAAAGCTAGACATGTTTTTGTTCCAGCTGGAAGAGTGGACCTACTTCAGTGGTGCCTGTATGGGAGCCTGGATTAGGTAGGATCTTAAATATAGATGGAAAGCGGTTCTCCACACCATAACATGACAGTATTGCAGAGCAGCCACATCAGCATGCTCTTAGGTGATCCTCGGATGCTGTTCCGTTGCGTTTTGTGGAGGAAATGTTAAAACAAATTTTAGTGCCATCACTGAAGGTGTCACTTGAATGGTGCTTACAGGAAAGGAACCTTTCTTCCCTCTCTCTCTCTCTCTCTTACCATATTATCATTTTCATGGCAACTATTCTTTGCACAGGCAAGAGACAAACGAGTTTTGAAAGACTGAAATGCCTTTACAATTTTTTACAGTACTTTCTTCATTAAAGGTGGTCTGTAGTGGATTTAGCCTGGTTTTCAGAGAGAAACAACATCTGATGCTTGACTAAAAACCGTTTCAAACTCTATAAGCAGATGTTCCCCTTTTGGATGGAAAGTGTGGTGACAGCGCCTGACCAGGCAAAGACCTGAATCAGTTAATCCATACTGGTAGAGTTACCAATTTGACTAGACTAAATCTAAACCCTTGTTAGCCCAAATCTTTGTAGGGCCATGAGCTTGGATATCATTATAATCATATTAACACAGTCAGACAGCATCTGGACCTGAACTCAGGTCTATCTATTTCTGGGACTGCCTTGGCAGTCCAGATGTGTCATAAATGTGATATCTTCTGGCTGATTTCAGGTAGGGTAGAATATTAGTGAGGTGTTTACCTTACTGGTGATTCTAAAACAGCGAATCTGCCTTCTTGTTTTAAATTATTGTATGCTTGTTTTGGTGCAAGAATAGACATCTAGTATTGGCTGCTTGAAGTAAATAAAGTGTAAATTAAGTGAAGAATATCCTCTCCATAATGAAGCCTTTGTATACCAGGAAAATAGCTGTAAGCTTTTGTTTAACTGTTTTATCTCTGTTATAATTACTTACATTGTAGGTTATAGTGTATTAATGGCCTGAGCAACGGATGAGAAGAACTTAACTGCTGTAAGAGAAAGATTTTGGCTGGGAACAGCAAGGATTTTGGAAATAGAGATCTGTGGTAGAAGCCTCCGTATGCTGTAGGAGTCTTGATTGTTATGCCATGTGACACTGAAATGGTTTTGAAAGTCTTTAAAATTACATTCTCTTCAGGAGTAGAAATTCTGTGCTCCACTTGGCCACTACTAAGTTCTTTCTTTGCTCTATAAAAGAAAATGTCAAAAAGCTTGTTTTATTAGTGTGCTAGACAACCCTTTTTTGAATTTTACCCAGTGTAAATTACTGCAATAGTCTTATGAGCATTGGGTGGCAGTATTTACCATATAGTTATTATAATAGTACCCTGCTAACGTTACTTTTTTAGTTCACTTTGATTGCAAGGAATTGAAGTATTAAAATAATAATGACATTAAGATGCAGTGAAACTTGCAATAATACTCCAATTGAGTCTTACATTCTTCTTACTCGCTGTCAAAGACAGCGGCCGTTTATGATTAAGAACTACAACATTTGATAAAACTTCATGTTTAGAAATAATAATGAGGTAGAGACTGAGGTTTGTATAATTCTTTTCAGCTTATCATAGTTATCATAATACTTGCATAACCATACTTTAAACCAAATGGTTTAAACAGAATTATCTAGCTGCATGAAAGCTGCTTCTGTGGATAAGTGCTTGTTTAATATAAGCCAAAGGCCTAACTCAGCATATTCCCAGAATTAACTTCTACTTAGATATGGTCCTATCTTATAAAATTGGTGTCTAATATTAACATAATAATAACGTAATGTAGTAATAATAACTGTGTCACACTTGCAGTGCTTATTCAAGTAGCAAATATAGTTTGGAAGCATAGGTCAGTGCTTGATTGGCAGTAATTTATTTTTTTTAAGCAGGTATGGTGCTGTCTGGTTATATAAGCAGCAAATAAATTCTATAAAATTCAGTAGCTCTTCCTGGCATTCTGAGTTTTCATCGCTTCTGCAAAAGAACAAGTTGGGAGAATTACTGTGGGGTAAGGATTTCCCTTATAAGCACTGCAGTCTTGTTGACACATCTCATTTGGTATTTTAAGTCATACTTAGGTAATGTGGATCTTTAGTTGCTGGCTTTTTAAAGGTGAGGGGATTATATTCCAAGACTTTGTTTTCTGCTGTATGTGTGTATGATGTTCCTGTTGGAAGAGCTAAGAGTTTATATCATCATATAAACAAAACGTATGTGAGAAATTGGCACTGGGAGGTGCCCAGCCAGGAGAATACAAGGCTTTGCTATTACAGATTTTGAACAAATTGAACTACTTCTGTGGAACCACTCTCCTTTCCTATGTTCTGTAATGAGAAATTAATTTAGGGGAGGTCTGACTAGTTTATTTAAAAACAAGATCTGCAATACGTGCCGTAGCTCCACTGCTTGAGAATGCTCTTGCCCTCTCTCTGTAAACCAGAGGTTGAGTTCAGAATATTTGTTTGTTATTTTGCTGCATATGCACCTCTGGACATTTCTGCTCTATTTCATTGTAACTTGGAGGTGGAGGTTTATTTGTTTTTTGGGTGTGTTTTTTGTGTGTGTGTATGTGTTGCTTTCTTTTTTGTAGGCCTGCTGTCTTGTTAGAGTTTTGTTTAGCTGTGTACAAGCCCTCAGCACCCAAGGACTTTCTTGCATGACTGCTCATAAACAAATTTTGTTATGTTGGAATCAGAGAAGTGAAGACCACACGCTTTTGTCAGATCCCTTCTGGAAAAAATGTTCTTTAGTTCCTGATCTCCATAAGCTGCAGTTGCTGAAAGTAATGAGCTGCTGTGTGTAAGTGGCTTGATAGCAGAGAGTACACTCTGTAAAGAAATTACCAATTAAGGTCAGGCAGTCATGTCACTTTAAAAACCGAAACAAAACATATTCTACTTGTCATATGGTCACATCTTTCTCTTAGCCACTCTTATATTAATTTAACATTCAACTCTAGCAGGCTGTCTTGTTAGCTGTTTTGAACTTAGTACAGATTTCTCTCACTTTTTATTTTTGAAAGGCTTGAGATGAAAGAAGATGAGAGTGTTTAAGAAATAATCCCTGAGAGAATTCACCAACTTTAATATTGTAACTCGGGAACTGAAAATAGTAGTGGAATTTAATTAGTATCAGAGTTTGTAGCAAAATGTAGGTATATTATCTGCATCAAGACATTTTCTTATGTAAAATTGAAATAATTTCTTTACAGATAGGATGCTTATTCTTGTACAAATAAATCCTTAGATATTTCTAATGCTTTATATTTAAGAAATGTTCTTTGGGTATTGGCTGCTTCAGAAGTGAAAGTATTTTTTTCTTTCTTTATCTAGTTCTGCAAATGCTACTCCTGAATTTGAAGGCCGGGGAGGAGAAGAACTTGGCACAGAGATAGCAAATACACTCTACAGAGTATTTAGCAGTGAGAGCAGTGTAGACTTGAAATCGCTTTGTATTAATCCCAGAGAGCACTGCTGGGTTCTCTATGTTGATGTATTGGTAAGTAAGGAAATGAAAACTAAGATTCAAGGATGTTTTTCAAGGTGCTGACTGACTTAGCATAACCATGTGTATTTTCGTATACAAAAAGTTTATCATAATGTGATGTAATGTTTCAGGATGGATCATAGAATAAGATGGCCGTTTGCTTGTGAATCTAGCTATAATAGTTAATTGCTAGTTCCAGCTTGCTCTTTTTCTACTTTTGTTGCTGCTCCTGCTCCACTGCAGAGCTAACTGAATGCTCCAAATCTGTCTCAGAGAAAAATCAGTGACCTTATACTGACAAGGAGATTGCCACTAAAGAAGGCTAAATTTTTTTCCAAGCTGGATATAATAGGAAATGTGTTATTCTAGTGTATGTAAGTTAGCATGGATGTATGTTTGCCCTAACATAACTGTCCATTCTGTCTACCTCTGTGCACTATTATCAGTACTAATTCAGTAAAGAAAAATAGAAGCTTTTCTAGTAAAAGTTACGTTTGGCCTAGGCACTTTTTGATGAAAATTGTATGTGTCCATTTAATATAGAAGAGAAACTGAATATTTGTTGTCATTAAAAAATGGAAACTGAATTTTATACATATAAATCTTGTGCATTCAGCAGCTCAATTTCCAAATATGCTGTATTTAAAGCACTCTGTTATGGGAATTTAATGGAAGTCTGCAAGTCAGACTCTGAGCATTTTTTCCAATCCTTATTGGTCCAAAGTTGAGTTTCTGTTTGTCAAATTTGTAACTGAAAATAAGTTGAGGGATCTTACGCACAGGAATCCATTAACATCTATGAAATGATTTGCAAACTGTTAAGCTGTATTGCCAAAAAAAACCCAAAAACCAACAAGGTTTTGTTAGAACAGGAACATTCAAACTAAGACCTAAATAAATGTGAAATTTGGTCCATTAGGTGTTTAAAAAGCAGCAGCGTTAGCCTAATTATAGTAGATTTGGTATGTACCATGACTTAGTCTGCATACAGAATGATCAAATATGTACCAATGCTGAGTGCTTTAACAGTCCCAGTCATCAACTTATTGGAGCTTGGCATAGTTTAATAGACGATGAAGTGTTAGTTCCGAGAAATCACACTGGGGCATTTAGTTATTAGGTAAGTACAAGCAGAGGTACAGAATATTAAATATTGTGCTTATTTAAGCAATGTGCTGCTTAACATTGCATAAATACTGCATAAGCAAAGACCTTCATAAAGCTGACTGCTGCAGAAGTAGTTCTGTATAGCTTTTGCAGGAGGTATAACTGGTCATTCTTTGATTCTTCTTGGGCAAATCTGTATGATGTTTTCTGTCAGAATTCCTGGAAATTGTTCACGTGAGTGTTTGTGTTGCATAGTTAAGTTGGAGGGAAAACAAGCCGTAAATCTGTCATAAGCCTGAAACTACTGGTACCTTGTGGTCAAGTGGGAAGTTACTTGTTTTCAAGTTTCTCATTCCAAAAGACAAAACCTCAGAAAGAATGTTACAAACCTGGAGATACTCCATTGCTATATAATTCAGCCATGTGGACTTTGAAGCATCTATATTCAGCTCCTGTGTGTAAACAAAATTTGAGATACGCAACCTTAAAAGAGAAAATAGCATGTTTTGCATAGTCATGGAGCTTATCAACTAAAAACATGTCTCAAACATTTTCTAGTGGTCAGTGTACTTGAGAGGTGCTATAATTGTGTACAGTCAGAGTAGAAAGAAAATAACTTCAACTGTACACACTACAAAGGTGCAGACATATGGACACATATAGATATGTGACAAAGGTCAAGAATATATACCCTGACCATTCAAAGTAATTGCATTCTTAATAATAGATGGTGTTCAGCTCCCAAAGAATAGCATGTGAATGTGGAGATACACAGTACTGCAAAACTATAAGCCTGTTCTCACCCTCTCTGTCTTTCCCTCAATTTCTTTCCCCTTCTACATCACTGATGTCAGAAACAAGCTTTTAGACATTTTTGAGGGTGTTTTTGATACGTATATAGCCTTCTCCACATAATTTGCTCCAGCAGCCTGCAGTGCTGAGCAAGGAGAATCAAAGTGTGCAATCTGCCCTCATTCCCTACACAATTACAGTACATTGTGTGTGCGTTAGGTTCTGTTGAAATCTTACCAATTCACTACTGAGCATCCTTCATAGGATTTCCTGATTTTTTTATTATTTTTTTTTTTTTCCTCCTGTTCCTTCCCCAGTTTGGAAAAAACAACCAAAGCACCTTAGAAATCTGTCCTTTTGGAGGAAAAATTTTTTTGAATAAGGCAAGGTCTATACTGTTGTCTTTTTTTTCTACCTTCAATAACTTTTTCATTTGTATATCGGTAAAATAAAAGCAGTCCTTTCTAAAGACTCCTTTGCTTCCCACAACTCAGAGTTGTGCAGACTTTCTTAGTCCTTAAAATAAAAAATTTAAAAACAAAATGAGGAGGGATCTCAGTACAAGCTACTTCAGCTGAGAAGAGAGTGTTCATTTCTTCTTGGAGGAATTGTTGTACCATGCTTGACAGAGGCTGTATTCCTAGCCTGTAGGCGCCACTGTAATACAGATAAGGCTTTAGAACAGCAACCTGAGCATAAGCCTAGCAACAGTACAGGCACATCCCATTATTGTGTTTTAATAACAAAGATATTGTGGGGCTTATTGTGTTATCCAGTAAAATCCAATAATGACTGAAAGTGGCAGGTTAACCTCTCTGTATCCAGGAGCTGTTTGCAAAGAAATAATTTGATCACCTTTGTATTTAGCTTTCTATCCCAACTTTTTGTCATTCTTTTTACACAATTCAGTCTGTCTTCATAAAAATAAACTGTTTTTCCAGAATATCTGATTTACGATTTGCTCCCAGTGCAGTTTATATCATTCTTAAATAGATTTTGAAGATCAATCAATGCAATCAGCGTTGCAAAGCTTGTTTTGCTCTCATCATACAGCATAGATTGATGTAATGGAGAAGCAGCCTTATGTTCTTGCTGAAGTAGTTTCAAATGCTTGCTGAGGATGCATGTGTTCAGAGAATAGTACTGGCAGCTGAGAGTGAAACTCGTCAGAAAACTAACACTAGACTACAGCCTAATACATCTTTGAGTTGTCTGTCAGGTGTTAGTGGTTATGGGACCCCTGCCTTTTTCTATAGTATGCAGTGCTGCTGTTCTCCTGATCTTCATGGGAAGAAACTAAGCTAGACTCCCTGCACACACCTTAATTCAAATGATAGTGTTAGCAGCAAGTTGACTTTGACATCAGGATTTCCTTAGATCCTTTTCAGCTACAAGACAAGTCTGCTGATGACTCCTCTTCCATAAAGAATAAATCACAATGTGCCTTCAGAACTACACCTTCTGTAACAAGGTTTTCATACCATGTTCTGGGTGACAATTTGCGTTGCTGCTTTGAAAACAATTCTACCAATTGTCTAGCTGATATTTATAAAGACTTCTCTTTGAAATAAAGTATAGAAAATGGATTGGCTTGATTTAACATTAAAGAATGAATATGCTGAGTTTATAAAAAGTATTCTGGTCATAGTCTAGTTCAGAGCCTTAGCTCAAGAAGAGTAAGAACAGCAGTGGCTTCATTTCAGTTTCTATTATTAAATTTTGTCATGAACTTTATTATGAAGTGCGTTAACTCTTCTGTTTTGCATGTATAGTACAGTTAGCTGAAATCTTAATTTCCTATCTGTTGTTTCTTTTCATAGATAGGCTTTAAAGACAGCTTTGTTTTTTAAAAACCTGTTGTGATTCTTAATTTTGTGCCTTTTCAAGCAGGTTAAAGACTTGGTTTAAAGTTACTAGCCTGATTTTCTTTCAAAGAGATTCTTTTTTTCCTTCCCAGTTATTGGAATGTGGTGGGAACCTCTTTGATGCAATCTCTATCGCAGTGAAGGCAGCTCTCTTTAACACAAGGTAAAGGACAAATCTCATTTCATGTGAGTGGAAGTGGAAGAGAAGTACTCTCTGTGAGCTAAGCATTTTTAATGCTTAATTACTTAAATAAGAAATGCCCAAGGCAATTTTCATTGAGATACAAGGCAGTCCATTTGCATGCAAGTAACATGAACTAATGACTTCAATTCAATTTGTAATCAAGTGTTATATTGCATTATATGCACAGACAGGCTCACAATATAACTTTTGTTCTATATCCAGATCCAGAAAAAACTGTCTTGACCATATGCTTTTGTTGCAAGTAGTTGGAGGCATTTGTGTTAATGCCTTGTGGGCTTAAAATAAGTATTTACTGATATGTGATGATACTGAGTAAGAAGCCCTCTGTCAATGTTACTACCAATTTGTAACTAGCTCTGATTTCCTACTTCTGATGTTGTTTCTCATTAATTATTAGTCTAGAGTTCTTTTTAAAACTAAGAGGAAAAAACACACGCTACGATGTGTCTTTTAAAGAAATTTGCCCCATGCGTTTTAATTCAAAGAATGGAAGAACAAAATCTACTAGAATGAACGTGTTTTAATGATTACATCCAACAATATTTTTTCTCATGTTTTTATCTTCTTTATCTATAGATGAAAGGGAATACAG
The DNA here is from genome assembly GCA_013400195.1 of Aramus guarauna. NCBI lineage: Eukaryota > Metazoa > Chordata > Aves > Gruiformes > Aramidae > Aramus > Aramus guarauna. Next base: position 198,362 of record VXBL01010046.1, read on the forward strand.
AGTTTTGTAGAACCCTTCAGAAAGAAACTAGTGAATGGCTTTGCTAAAAAAACTTACCTAACAAAAGTAGCTGGAAGAGGTGCAAAAGTTAAACTCTTACAGACATAAATGTTTTGAAAGTAGATCTCAAATTGTTCTTCGTCTGTAAATTAGAGATCTGCTGAAGTCACTGGCATAGTTCTGGCTTATTCATCAAGGAATCAGTGCACAGTACTAGAGCTGGAAAAGTACGTGCAAGAAGAGGAGGAAAACGTACTTTGGAAGAAAGGCAGCGTATCAGGATATAAACATTTTAAAACAGGCTAAGGGGAGAATTTGTCTAAGGCTACAACCTACAACTTGCATATATTGCTGACAAATTTTCCATGTTAATCAAGTCTTCAACGGTAACTTTTAGTACTAGATTAGTTTTGTAGCATTAAGAAATACAGTCACAAATGTAATGGCTCGTGAAAGAGTTGATGACAGTACACTAAAGGGAAGAAATGCCTATGTCTCTGTGGGTGAGCTGCCAGGATGCAAAAGTCCGTATAGTTAAAACAGTCACTTCCATGTGAGTTGTTTTGCAGATCCAAGGCACGTACTTAATTTACAAGATAATTAAGTCTTTTTTCTTATTTCAACCAGAATCCTAGTTCTGAATAAAGAGGAAAGATAATATAAAAAGTAACTAAAATAATTAATTAAGTAAAATCTGTTGCTTTGGGAACACAGGCAACATGAGTGTAATTGTTTTAATGAGTCTGCTTGATCTTTATTCTTCTGAAAAATGTATCTTTCATATAGTCTTTAATCTGTGCACAAGCATCCACAGTCTTGTGGAAGTTGGATATCAAATAAAAATGTGATATAGTATGACATAATGCAGAGCCTGTTGATTTTTGACCTGTGAAAACCCTGCCTATTGATTTGAGCAGGGAACGCTAGTACATCTAATCTCATACAAGCTCAGAAACTCAAGAGGTGAAATTCAAAGTGAAAACCTGTTGTCCTCATTCACTGGTCCTCTCCCTTTCCTTTGGTACCTACTAAGTTTTCTTTGGATTGACACAAGGTTGTTTAGAGTAGCTGCCCGCTCTCTGTAAAATATTATTGTCCGAGCAAGACAAGATGTCAGTTTGAAGATCACTTCAGATTAAGTGTTCTGAACTTTGTTTGACGTGTGTGTCCCTCTTTGAGTCTTACTTGCCTTTCATAATCTGTTTACAACCAAGTTTTTGTTATAAGTGTTTTCAGATCTTTGTCAGCCCTGACTGCAGCCTTGGAACTAAGAGCAGGGAGCTCAAGCTGCTGTTTTTTCTTTGAAGCTACACATTTTTAGATGTTCAGATAGGTGTTTGAAAACCTCAGATTCATCCTTAAAATCTTGCTCTAATGATTTTTGTAATAGCTATGGACGCATTTTTCTTTAGGGCTAAGTAAATGCAAAATCGTAACTTAGGGAATTTTGCACAAGAATTATGGGATTTAAATCCTTTGTATGTCTGACCTGACTCATCGTATCCCCTTCAGGCATGGAACAATGACAATATCACTGTTTTAGGGGGAACATTTCCTCCTTGGAGTTTTGTGTTGTTCATTATGTTCTAAAAATACATATAAAGGTCATGTGCAAAAGAAAGCAGATATCAAATTTTCTTCTTAACTGTGTCTCCAAGGTGCTTAAGGCTGGATTTATCAATCCTTGAAGTAGATACTGCAAAATGTGCATGTAGCTACTGTGTCAGGACGTAACTTCATCCTGTGGAATGTGCCTGCTTGCAACTGAGCAACTTCAGAAACTAGGCAAGTGACAAAAGCTGGAGAGTTTATAACACAATAGCTTTGTGGATGTCATGCTTTTTTGCTGGGCAGCATGGGAGAGAAAGAACTGATGCCTACTTGCAAGGGCAGAAATGGTTTTACAGTTGTGAAATCTGGGTCTGCAGCACACAGAAAAGAGCATTGTTCATTATATGACTTAAGTCCTGCTGTACAGATTTCTTCCCTGATTAGTTTCAGGAATCAAAACAGAAAAATAAAAGTTGCAAAGTAAACATGTACAGCTAGTTCTTGAGATTTCCTCTCCCAGCTTGTAAAGATTTATCTTTAGTTTTATGGAAATGCTTTGTGCTACACTCTCTTTGCCTAGTTTTTGTGTGTATATACCCTTCTTTTATGCAACTATGATGCTTGTCTCTGATCAGCTATCTTTTTGCCTCTGCAGTAGTTCTAATTTGTACCTCTGTCATCTATTCTTGGCCAAAACAGCTCCTTGCAGGCATTTTTCAGGTATTAATTCTGGCAACTTTTTCTTGCAAACCAAACATTACTCTGGTTTCATAGCTATTTTAGGATGGAGTTAAAAATTGCTCAATCTCATAGATTTTCTTGAAATCTTCCTTCTTTTTTAGACACTGCGCTGGCACATACACTTCTTGTCTAGGCTGTTGTCCAGTGTTGTCCATTGTTCTGTGTAGCTTGAGGGTTAGTCACCTTGTGACTTTATTCCATCAATTTTTAATGGAGTATTTTTAACCTCAAAATAGACTTTGATGCATTTCCAACGGGTTGTTATATAACTCTGCAAAGCATTTTGAGTTTGATTTCAGGAAAAAGTACACATCGCAGTTCTGCTTACTGAAAGTTATAGTTTTAGCTTGGGTCAGGCCAATGTTCTTGTAGGGAATTTGTTCTCACTGATGCAGCGTTGGCTGTTGTGTGTAGCTGTGGGACTCTTAGCCACAAATAACTAGAATACTCTTCCAGGGAACAACAGAAATCACTTTTCATGGATGGAGGGAAAGTTCACTAAATCAGTCCCTATCTCCTCCTCTTTTAAAAGATATTCGTACAGAATATGTAAAATAATGTAACCTCCAGAGTCTAGTTATAAAACACAATGCTACTGCAAAAGTACTAATATAAAAACAGATTGTGGTTACGTTCCACATAGTTACTGAAGATGGCTTTCTAGGGACATATTGAAATATTTTATGTTTTCAAGTGCAAACATGTCAAAGTGAGAGCAGTATGGTTGAGCTATGTGTGAGGTTTACTGGCCAGTAAAGCAAAGTCTGTCAGTCAGTACTACATCCTAGTGGGCACCTGGATAAATAAGACATTGAGGTTCTTGGTTTCTTGAGATACCATCCTCTACTAAATTGTTTTAAATTACTTTATTAATTGTTCTAAGAAACCTGCATTGAATCATCCTGTAAAACTCCCATAAAATGGCTCTAACAAATACAATATATATATTGCTGATAAGGAATGTTAATACTTTGATAACATTCTGGATTTTTTGCTAAACATTTAGCCTCATTTAAAGAAAAGGGCATTACCTGGAGTTGAGACTGTATGATACCTGTATTTGTTATCTGTTCTGGCAATGATTTTGCACATTTTGTTTCCACAGAATACCCAAAGTGCGTGTTCTGGAGGATGAAGAAGGTTCTAAAGAGATTGAGCTGTCTGATGACCCTTATGATTGTATTCGACTCAATGTGGATGATGTGCCCTGCATTGTCACACTGAGCAAAGTAAGCCTGACAAATTTCTGACCTTCTATCTAGAGATTTAAGTTTCTATTAACTTCACCTGCCGTTTACTTTTTCCCTAGAGATGAAACTTGTGTTACAGAAATAGTCAGTGTCCACTATATTTGTTCATCCCTGGCCTCCTAATTAAGAAGATCTTTTACCACATAAGGGTTTTTTTTCCACCTCTCACTTAGAGATTTCCACTTGATGCATTCTTAAAACACATCTTCTTGCATGCAGAAGAGTTGTTTATTATTTTTCATCTACTCGTTCAACATCCAGAGCAGCAGATAATTCAGTATGTTAAAACAAATGGGTATTGTTGTGAGGCACAGAGGTTGTGTGATCTGCCTAGAGTTACACAATGAGTATTTGTTGCTGGGGACAGAACTCTGTTTTCATGAGTGCAATACTGTCCTTTCCTTTCAAACAAGCTTTTGTTTTCCTTTTCCATATATAGCCCACAACTATTGCAGTTGATTTGCTGAATGCTGCACGTTCCAATGCAAGAGTTAATGATTTGCGTAGTTACCTGGAAGTTTGTCTGATATCGTTTAAGCAAGTTTCATAAATAGTAGAAAGGCCACCGCTGAAGTGGGGGCTCACCTAAGTCTCAGGATGTGTAGTTTTCACCTAGTGGGGAGGAAAGTCCATGCTTGGAGTTGGGGGAAGAAGGGGAATCTGGAGTTTCATAGAGACGAAAGCATGGACAGAGAGAAAAACTATGTGAAATAGTGACATGCTTATCTCACCTGTGTTATGCGTGTACACTTACTTTGGGGTCAGAGGCTGTTTAAGTACTGTGCTGTCAAGTCAGTCACACGGTATTAGGATAGATTGTAGATAGCCAACAGAGCTGCTACTCACAGCTTAACTTCTCAGTAAAGAGCTTAGACAACTGCGAACTAATATGTCATTTTGTCACTATCTTACAGATTGGATATAGGCATGTGGTGGATGCTACACTTCAGGAAGAAGCCTGTTCTTTGGCCAGCCTGCTTATTTCTGTGACCAGTAAAGGTGCCCTCACTTCTATGAAGAAGGTGGGGAAAGGTAGCCTTGATCCTGAGAGTATTTTTGAAATGATGGAGGTAAGGAGCGTTGAGCAGTTATTGGTACTGAATGATACTGGATGAACTGGAACTTTGAATGTACAAAAAGCTGCAGTAAGGACTTCAAAAGCAGAAATCCTGGTGCTTTTATTAGATGTATAAGGGACTTGCTGAAGGTCCTATGAAACAGAATCTACTATTAATGGAAGTTATCTAAAACTTTTAGATGCCTGAAATGTATGGTACTCACAGTTGTTTCAGTCAAGTACCTCACAGCTGTAAGACTCTAAAGCTTAAGTTGGTAAACTTTGAGGGTATTTTTAGAGAACGTGTTCCTTCTCTCATTGTTTCCCTTAAAGACTGAAAAGGCAAAACTTCTAACATGGTAAAGTCCCTCCAGAAGTAGAGATGGTACTTTGGATTGCTAGTACATGGTGTTTTCTTCTAGCATAACTCATTTGTTTTGTGATAAGGTTACTGCTCTCATTTTACTATTGTTTTTCTTTGCCCCTTTATTGGGTTTCTGATCTGCCCCTACTCCATGAAAATACTAGTATTTGGATGTTGTTCACATAAGAATTCCATTTTAAACCTTTCTACAGGCTCTTAAAACTATCTTTCAGTATAAATTCTCATGCCTGGGTTTAGCCTTGAGCATTAGACAGAACTGGGTTTTGAACTTGGAGTCAGAATGAAAATTAAATACTTCAAACTGGCTCTGTTTCCTAGAGATCCAGAACTATTTTCAGCGTGGCTATAGTGAGGAATGCAGAACTTGGAGCCAAGTTTGAAAACAGTCGGTCTTAAGTGGAAACTACATGCTGAGTGTATGTGGCACTTCATCATTTTATGATGTCAATCCAGAGTACCAATCTTGATGGTACTGGTGAGCTTTTTATCTACATGCAGAAGGGTCATTTATCCCCCTTATTATCTGTGTAGATTTGCAGAGGGGGTTTATCTCTAACTTGACATCCTAAAGAAACCAAGCTTCCTGTGGATGTCTGATGTGTCTTCCTTGATGGATTTTGAGTCCAATTCTAACTAATGTCATAGAAGACTTGAGATTTTGAGTCTAGGAGTGCTACAAAGAGATGTGTGCTTAAGTTGGTACAGCTTTGTGGTAGAAGCTGGTCCACATGCAAATCATCTGCAGAAAGCTTTGATTGGAGCCTCTACTTTGATCACAGATTGTACTCTACACTGAGCCCTAAACAGCAGTTCCATTGTGTAGCCTACCCACAAAGGCTGTGCTTGGGATTATCTAATGCTCACCTAAACACTAGTCAGAGGTGCATATGGAAGCTAACCACGGGAAATCTTCAAACTGTCGTACTCTGCTTAAGAGCTTTAGTGAATTTGTCCCTACTTGTTGGTGCAAGGAGTTAAAAGCTTAAGCTGATCACCTAGTGATCTGTGCTGGCTCTCACTTGCTTTGGAAGAAGTCTTCCCTCCTAGGTGGTGAGCAGTTTGAAGGAGTGAGGGATAAAGTTGATCAGAAGAAACAAAGATGTTTTCTGGGAGGTCAGAGGTTATTTGTTTGGCCCTGCCTCAAGCTCAGCAGCCTGATTAGGATACCAAGGAAAAAAAAAAAAACAAAACCAAAAAAGGCCAAAAGGAGTGTCCAGTGGAGGAACTGCATAACCTTTGCTTGACACCTCCGTTCCATAATGATTTGGCTGCAGGTCAGAGTGTTCAGCTTTCTCTGCCTGGTAGAGAACAGATGTTCCTAGGACATATCTCTTATGAAGGCAGCTTCATGGGAAAGTTTTGGGTAGCTGCCAGCATTAGGCTTTTTATTTTTTTTCCTGAGTTTCTGATCTGATCCATAAGCTAGGCAAGCAGGAATAAGATGGCAACAGGATTGTGTGTTGTGTCAATACCACAGCTCTGCACAGTTCCCATTCACTTTGACCTGGTGTGAGTGGTGGTGTCCTATGTTTGAGGAGAATGCACAAAGTGTACCACCCCCCAGGACTCCAGACTGCTGCTGTGATCTTTGTCCCAGTGCAGAGCTCTAACAACTCTTTTGTGTGCCCCCCTTTATTTAGCATGACTTATACTGTCTGGCATTGACAGCTACCCTGCTGCATCAAAATTTTTCCCAAATTTCCTTTGGTACTATGGGCCATATCCTGTCACCTGGTTCCTCAATTAGAAACGTGTCTTATTTTAAGGTTTGTGTGCTCATGGTGTTCGCAATTGTCATCAATAGGTGAAAGAGAGCTTTGTGGTCAGCTATATGGCAGGCATAGGTTTTGTTGCATAGATCAAGAGCTAATAAACTCAGTTTAATATAATCTGTCTTTGGCTCTTTAGGGACAGGTGGGCTCTCTTTGTCCCTGTATGGAGTCAGTATTTAAGGTCATTTAGAGAAACCCAGGGAAAGCTCTAATAGGCACCACTACCTTAAGATCTTTATTTCAGCATTGCCCAATGTTTCCTGGTCCTGCAGCTTCCGCAGTACAACTGTGCATGTGGGAAGAGTAGAGGCTGGTATTGGAGCTAATCCTGGTGGTTTTACCCTGCTGGAGTTTATTTCTGTAAAGAAAACCTTCTGTTAACTGCTTTAAGGTCCTCGCACAGTACAGATTTGCACATCATAATGAAGAATCAGCCCACAGACTGATTTGGCAATGCAACCAGTGTGCATTTTGGGCTTCTCTGGCCACATGACAGGATGTTGAGCTGGTCTAGATTCAGTCTGCTGGTTCTGAACACATTCAGAAGAGTTTATTGAACTTTGTATTAGTAGGCTGCTTTGCTGGTCAAGTATCTCTGGTCCTCTGGCAGCTAGGATATTGCTTCATATTGTGTGTGCTGGTCAGTTTGAATGTGAATTTAATTTGTATTCCTGGGTGATCCAGAGGTGCACAGATCTGGTGTTAATGATCATGGAATGCTTCTCTGATGAATGAGAGCACTGCCTTTACGTGTACATTTTTCCAAAACTTAATCAAATTGAAATGAAGCTTTGACCAACATTATTTTTCTTAATTAAAAGCATGTTTTTATTATACCAGCTGGTGTATATTAATCATTAAAGGAAAAATGTTTGTCAAAAGGAGGTGTTCCGTGAGAGTTGTCTTCCTGTTAATAAGCATATGTCTCAGATTTGTTTTGCTTTCTTTGCATTGCAGACGGGAAAAAGAGTAGGCAAGTCGTTGCACATAGCCCTTCAGAAGATTTTGGATGAAGAAGAGAGTTTGGGGACCTCACGGCAGAAAGTTGGATTTCTAGGATGAGTTTTTATTAAATGTTCAAAACTGTTTTTAATTGACTGTGCAATCTTGTCAGTTTGTATATAGAAAACTGATATTTTTTTGTTCCAATACCTTTATCCTTCTGTCTAAGAGGCTTTTAAAATGTTACTAAGCATAAAGAAAGCTACAGTTAAATGCAAAGAAGCAAATTGGAGATGCTTTCCATATGGATAAGTGCCACACCTAGGAAGCACACCAGGAGCCATTGATACAATTGCCTGGGAAGTGCTTGAGTCTGTTTTCAAGCGTGACTGCTGTAGGTTCCACTTAATTCTGTTCGCATGTGTTCCACTTCTGCAGACTAGCTGCTGTGTTCTAGAGTGTATATGGGGATTTGGCCCAAAACGTGGCCTCTTGACTTCTTGTTGTTCACCAGCCAGATGAGAACAGTACTTGGTGGTAGCCTTTCTTCAAATGATCTTATTTTTCTTTGAATAAAATGTGGTTAGATTTTACTATAAATACAACGTGGTCCCAAGTTTCTGATTCATATTTTAAACCAAGATTTCCTCGCTCACTAGAGCTCTGCCTGTCCCTTTTGCCAACAGGTGCAATAGTAACCTAGCCAAAACTTCTCACGGTGGCTAAGGAGAAGGGGCATGGCTAAGGTAGAAGGCAAAATAAGTTAATTTTTAAGAGTTTGAAAATTCAGCTGGAAAAGTATAGTGGCTGTCAGTGATGATCCTTTACAGGGAAGGACAGAAGATGGCAGATAAGGTGTGCAATCAGGTTGTATCACCAGGTCTTCAAAGCAGTGGGTTCTGTCCCTGCATCAATTGGCTGGCCCAGCGAAGAGTAAGAGCTGTTTATTTGGAGGATAGGAAGAGATAACAGATGGAAGAGGTCGAAAGCAAAAAGTGGATTTACAGAAGTTGTATTTCAGCTGCAAGTGTTAGAACAGTTTTGAACAAACATTATGGCAAAAGTTACTACAATAATCCAGGAATCATTTAGCTTTTACTCAAGCAGCATTTTCTGAATTTCTTAATACCAGATTAAGAACATTCTTGGGATTGAAATGTGTCTGGTGGGGAGAAGGGGAGGGTTTTTGCTGAAGGGAGAGCTGTAGATACAGGACAAAACATATTAAGGCTCACACTAATAATCACGATCACATTAAAAGATACAGTGTACTTAAGGTCCCAAAATTTCTTCAGCCCTTTTCCTAGAGCTCACTCACATAATTATTGAAGGTGACTGCAATACTACCATGTATTTCAGATGTGTGTAGCCACTACTATAACAAGCAGGCAGGTAAAAAAAAAAAAAAATACAAAATTTGCCCAAGATGTCCATTTTGAAGAGGTGGGATTTTTTTCAGAACCTTAAGTAATGAGTTAGGTAGGTTATAACAGTGCTACATAGTAATACAGGCAAGAAGTGACAATGATGATATATATCATCTTTAATCACTCCAGTAGAGGTTTTTCTGTGTGAAGCAAAGACTAACCTGACATCAGCTTTACGGCAGCCGCGATCCATTGCTTGCCATGCAAAGCTACTTGTAAGAATGTAGAAAGAAAGAAAACTGAAGGGAGAAAAACTGTGTACAGTACCTTAGACTTACCACAGTTTTTGTTTGGTCATGTATTTCAGAAAATGGTTAATCTAAATGAGGATTGCAAGTCTTAAACCACAGCCGTTCTCTGAATAGCCGTTGCCTGTTCTATTACAGGTTTGTGGTTGGATACCAAAAGGCTGCCCAGAGTTACTTCCAGGGTGAATTTTGTAACATGGTAATAATAGTGTATTTCTACATAGCCTCCCAGCTGAAGGATTTCCAAGCATTTTGCATGTTACATCATTAAAGATGCTTTTTGTCCTTTTAATTTTAAATTGATCATTATGAGAGCTGGGGTGGGAGGGAAGAAACCTCACTGTGTTTCAAGCATGTTAACTGACACCTCTGTGGAGGTAAATACATTTGCATTCTTTCTCCACTTTTTACTAAGGATGGCAAATATTTAGCCCTTCTGAGATCTAGGCTATGTGCTCCAAACACCGAAAAAGCAAAGTCTTGCTACCTGAGCATCTGTGTCTGCTGCTAGCACAGGGAGACCTGTGGAGCAGCTGTGTATACAGAAATGGCTACCCTAATCACAAAATACTTGGTACCAAGCACTTTCTGAGAGTGTAAGTGTAAAGTAACATGGTGCAAGTATCTGCAGTGCCTCCTCTAACCATGCACATCCTCCCCACAGGGCGTCTGAAGCTGTGTAAGCAGGCACAGAGTGAATTGAGGGCCTTCAAAGGGCCCTATTCCTTCCACACTCACTACCTCCCATCTTTTGGCATTGAAAAGCAGTGGGGTGGAGTGTGGCCCTGATTCAGACTGGGGCTGCTACTACCCCTGAGATACAAATAAAAAACCCAGCCAAAAGCATTACATAGCTGCTAGTTGGTCTCAGCTGCCCCTGGAGGTTTGCTGCTACCAACTCATATCCCAAATGGATAAACAAAGCTCTGATGGGAGTAAAGGGGCCTACAGCTCTCCCAGTTGATACAACCTCTGCCAAGAAATCTTTGAGACTGTGGTTCTCAGGCATGCTAAGGGCTATGCTGCCTGTTTCTATTTTCTTAGCTGTCTTTAACCTCTCCCTTCCATCCCAAGCAAAAATAGCAGTTAGATTTTTTTTTAATAGAGGCTTCAACTGAGACTGCTCCTGTTCCCATCTGGGCTGGTGGAAAGTTCCATGTGTTGCTGTGCAGATATTGCCACGTTTTCATTGACTCGAGTCCAGTTGAACTAAGAGGAAACATCTGTGGAGTGGGATAGCTCTCTATTTGTCCCAGAAATTAATTGCTTCTGCTGGGAGTGTCGAGAGGCTGAAAGCTGTGTACTAGAGATGAGGAGTCTAGCAACTCCTGCAAGGCTTCTACTTGTGCCTAATGTGCACCCAGACACAATTTAACTTTTTTTTCTTTTTCCTTTTGTCTTTTCTTCCCCATGTATTCCAGCCTAAAGGTCTGTTTGACAGGGACAGTCCCCTTGAAGCAGAACAGGGCAAGGCTGTAGCTCAGTGGACCTGGCTGATTTGCTTCTTGTGTTCCTCCAGGGCTGTGTTTATGCTCAGGGTGATGCACAGCAGATTTACCAAGCCCAGGAATTCCATCAGCCAACATTTCGCATCTACAGTAATGGTTCAACATTGCAATTGTGTAGTTTGGGGAGGAGAGGGGAGCTTGTTTGGCCCTGAGGGCAGGGGTTGAGGCAGTGGAGAGGAGAGAGGCAGTGCCACCTGCAGTTGGGCGTTTTGAAAACTTGCTTCAGCACAGCCTGTTGTAAAGACAAGTTAGTGGAAGCCACAAGTGAGCTCATGTGAGACTGGAGTGTGCAAGTCTCCTTTTGAGAGACTCATACCTTGATTTGATGTAGATAATACCTCATGGAGCTTCTGCATTTTCTCCATAAATGGGTATTAACGGGGATTTACCACCTCCTCTAGGACTGCCTTCAACTTTTAAACTTCAGCAGATGCCACTACCCCCCTCAGCAGAGGGATGTTCTCCAGCCCTGCTGTGGCGCTGGTTTACTTTGCCCGTAGTAAGAAGCCACAGAGTGGGGAGAAGAAGTCAGCACGACTTGGTAAGACCTGAGAGGAGAGCTCTCCAGTCCTTACCCTAGAGCCTTGTTCCCTCCTTTCCTTTAACACGCTTGAGCAAAGTGCAGGCCTGCAATTGGAACTGGAGCTCTTCAGCCATCAGCCTCCGTGCTGTTCCTCCCTGTTCCCCAACGCCTCATCTCCTAATACGCTCCTGCCTGTTTGCATTCCCTGCCGGTGTGGGCAGCTGTTCCCTCGGAGGCAAAACGTGGATGTTCCTGTGAGCTATGGCTCGCAGAGGCAAGTGTCAGCGGCTGGTTTCAGGCTGGCACTTTCAGTGTCTGGTCCTTGGCCACGGCAGGGAACTTTGGTACCCATCTCCCCACAGAGACACTGTGATGCCTCGCTTTTTCCTTGGATCAGCTGCATTTCTAGCTATCCAGTAAACAAAGACCCTTTTGCTCCTTCTGCAAAACAACGTTGGGATCTCAGACATGCTGCTGTTAATGACTCCCTGGTGATGGTTTCAACCTCAATTTCATCAACTGGAACACTTTTCAAGAAGGCTGTGGTTATCTTGTAAGGTCTATGAACATCTCAGTTGCTATCCTGTTCTCAAGATCAGGGCAGGATCAGCAGCACAGGCACCCCTGAGTTTCCATGTCCATTTGTAGATCAGATTTGATCTCCTTGATTTAGACTCAGAAGATCGTAGTTAGTGCAGCCCCTTAGCTAATACCTTGAGGGGCGGGGGGAGGGAATGAAATCTCAGCTGCTTTCTGATGTGCAGAGGCCCTCCTCCACCCGGCTGGCATGGTGGGGACCGCAGCTGAGCCAGTTGTCCTTGGGCGTTGGAGGTAGTCAGAGCCACCAGCCTGCAGGTCCTCCCTTGCAGAGGAGTGCTCTCATCACGCCTTCTCGCTGTGTTTTGGCAAACGGTAAGTTTTGGTATCTCCAGGGTTGGAAACCTATGGGTTGAAAAGTCACAATTTAAGTCCTACTTCTTTCCCCTCAGAGACCAGCTTTAATCTGATGAGGCTTTTCAAGGGCATGGATTGTTTTCTTCCTGCTGTCTGATCACTCAACCTTTTCTCTAAGTTGAAAAAATCAAGACATTCATAAGGCTGATGCTGAAATTCTCCTACATCCCTAATCAGCATCCACAGCCGTATGAAAGCAAACCAGTTGCTCAAAGGTGAGAACAACGTGCAAGAAGATCATAAGCTGGCACGACTGCCGTCTGCCTGCCAGTCCTAAAATACTGACTTTAATTTCAGCGCTGACTTCACTTGAGCTGATGCCGAGACAGTCGGTTTCGTGCAGCCTGCTCAGCAATCCTACACAGTTAGGAATTTCTCCAGAGTTTTGATGTTAGACTTAGACATTTGACGACAGTTTTCCTTTGGCTGGTTGGACTTTGGGACATGGATGATGGGCAGAAAAGTGAAGCGGTGAAGACAGCCAGGTTTAACCCTAGCCCACAGGAGCTGCATGCTCCAAGCAGAAGGGAGGGTGAGTCCTTTTGTGCAGCTCCTTTTGCAAACAGGATTTTGAATAGCTGACAGCACTTGAACTCAAGTTCTTCACGTTTAGGTCGAGTTTAAGGCTCAGGATGTCCTTTAGCACAAATCTTTCTGTCCTGTGACCCTTGGTGGATGTGGGGTAGGGATGTGAACCGTGCTTGCTGTGGGATGTGATGGGAAGGCTCCCTCCTTAGGCTCAGAGCCAATTTCCTAAAGTTGGTGCTGGGGATAACATTTTGGCAAAGTGCTGACTCCTTGGTTTTCCCCATCATTGTCCTTACAAAAACCACCCTTTCCTGAACTATTATCGCATTTCTTCTCAATTGGTCTCAAAAACAATGATCCATAGATTCGGCTCTTTCCATTTTAACCTGTTCTGATGTAGTTTATGCTGGTGGAAATCAGGAACGATGCCAGCATGGGTTTGGGCAGCAGCTAATTAATATCAGAGATTTTCTTCTGTTAGCCCCACTTCCTCACAGCATGTTTTTTACCGCCCACCGCTGTTTCTCTCCTGTTCCTCTTCAATTTAAAAAAGGCGCTGCTGAGATGTGGATCCTCCCCCTGCAGAGTGGATTCGGTGAAGGCAGCAGAGGTAAGAAACCCACTTTTGGGTCTCCCCTTTGCCTCCCTGCTGTCAGTGCCGGCAGGGGAGGCGGGAGCTTTCCCAGCGGAGGGTGGCTGCAGGGAAAGAGTGAGAATCATTTGGCGTTGCGGTGGCCTGCCTTTGAACCTGTAACTTAGCCTTGAAAAGCCAGGGCTGGTAATTGCCTATCTTGATAATAACCGTGTGAATACTGTTATCTAGTCCACCCTTCCACTTTCCAGCCATTGTGCAGTGGCGCTGCCTCATTTCTTGTCTTGGCGATACTTGCTCATTTCCTAGGAGCCGAATCGAAATAGCCTCTGATCTCGCTGCCCGTTTCCTTGCCTAGCTGGGCACGAAATCACAGGTCTGCATCATTGCCAGGAGCATCCAGCTTCCTTTCATGGGCTTATTTCAGCCACTGTTTTGCTAACGGACAGCCTTCCAAATTCAGCACCGCAGACTACTTACTGGGTTTCCCAAAGCCACGTAAACTTTTCTGACTGCTTCCCTGCAGCCCTGGGACAGTTTCCATATGTAAGCATATGTTCTTCTGCCCTCTTTTTTTTTCATCTCAAACCAGTTTCCTTACAGCTAACAGGAGCTACCAGGAGACTGGGCTTGAAACCAGGGAGTAAAGTGCTTTTACTGGGAAGTAAAATCCATAATTGTACAGATTTTAAAAATCATGAACAAAAGCCTGGTTTCTTGGCATAGTTACAGCCTTTCTCCTTTTCCTTAACCCTTCCATGAATCAGCTGCTGCTCTCTTTCCCCTGGTGCCCGCTCCCTTGCTCTCCAATGGGCTGTTATGTGCCTCGCAAGCCTCCCAGCTGTCCCTCCTCAGCTCTGACATTTGCTGCTTCTCTTTCAGCCTCAAAGGGGAAGGGTGCGTGTGGCCAAAACCTTGCAGCCGTCTTCCAGTTCTATTAGTTCATCTAATAAAAAGGATTACCTCTACCCGCCTCCCACGCCTCCCTTACATAAGAAGCGTGAATCATCAGGATCTCAAAAGCGTGATATCTGCCCAAAAAGTCAACTTACAATGGACCATCGATAGCCCCGTTGTTTAATTGGAACCGCAGCCTCCGCCTTCAGCAGGAGCCCGGGCAGGAGGTGGGCTCGGTACAGGCATGGGCCCTCCAGATTTTAGGTGGCCCTTCCCCATAGCATCCCTGCTCTGCACCCATTGTGGCAACACTTCAGCTAGCTCGGGTCAAGTGGCTTCATGAGCTTTTACAGTGTCAGGGATTTATTTTCTTCAGGCTACGTGAGCCAGATGTAGCAAAGTCCCCTGCAAAGAGGTATGACAGCCAGAGACAAGCTCTTTAAGTCTACTTTTCATTTTTCTCTTTTTCAAGAAAAATTATGGTGGCATCCAGCACAGGACCTGCTGGCTGGCTCATGGAGAGAAGCCCCTTGGCTGCAGACCTTCAGCGTGGAGACCTTCACGCTCAGAGAAGAGCTAGCCTCCTGCCCTTCTCCTTTCAGCTGGGGAATCGGAGAAGTGCAACGCTCCCGCGGGTCCCAGCCACCCAGAAACCTGTGGCTGGGGATCGCCATCAGAATCCACATCAGAGCCATCTGTTTCATGTGCAGCAGCAATGGGAGTATTTTGGGGTTTTTTTTCCCCAGCATGGCAGAACATGAATCAAAGCAAAAGCAGGCGAGCAGATCTGGAGCCAAGGAAAACTGGGAGGTGCTGAGTTACCAGAAGTGCTTTGGATAGGTCAATGCTACTCAAGTGTCAAGAGAAGGGAACGTATATGTGTCTGGCATCTCTTGGGCTCTATCCCATTTTGGGATAGTCCAGGCAGGAGAATGGTAAATCCTCAAAATACATACTCTCTGGCTTAAATCAGAGTGAGGCTGTGTGTGCGGTATAACAGAGTGAAAATCAAACCCGTTTTTCCTTGGCTTCAAAAGTTTGGAATGCAAAGGAGCTCTATTCAGGTAGCAGTAAGGGCAGGGTTTTCCTTATTCAGCCAGAGTGTGAGGCAGGGTAACACAGTTATGGCCAAACTAAATCATGGCAGCTCTTTTTTCCAGCCACACCTCAGTTTATCTCGGACCTTTTATGTGCCTATGGCTCCAGTGGTTCACACTGTGCATCTTGCCTTAATTTTTCAGAAAATATTTAAGGTTAATGGCTGATGCCCAGAGCTCTTTGCTCTTCAAAATGCCTGTCTGTCCTTTCCCCTCTCTACATGAATTTCTTCCACTTGCTCAAAGGCTTCTGTTCCTCCTGTAGGCAAGACTCACCTGCTTGTGCTGCAGCTGCTGAACAACCCCAGCACCCAAAAATGAGGCGGTGGTCTTGATTTAGGCTGCAGGGCTGCTCTTGGACCAGCTGGACTGTGCTGAAATCAGGCTGAGACCCTGAGAGGGGGACTTGGGGCAAATGGGGCTGTAGGATGTGTTCACTCCATCCCAAGTCCAGCTCATCACAGTCGTCTGTTACAGCTCTGGGGTATTTAGAAGCCTGAACTTTCCCGAAATTGGATGAAGTCCCAAATTTCTAATTGTTTTTGATTGCCTAACCTCTCAGTTGGCGCCAGGGAGGACCCCCCATGTACTCAGCCTGACTCCAGGGTGGTGGGTGTGAAGCATCAACCAGCTTTTCAGAGCTGCTGTGCCTCTCAGTGCTTTGACAGTCCTGGCCATGAGATACTTCGGATTATCGACCCTGGTGCGTGCCAGGTTTCTTAAGTGCAAAGACCACCTGCAGATTTTGACTCTCAAAGATGTGAGTACTGCAGAGGGAGGAAGGGAAGCGGTCCAGCACCAGGCGGATGCAATGCACTTGGTAGGCAGATGGAACAACCTTCCTCTTAGTGGGACATTTGCGGTAGCAGGGCAAACATCTTCCCAACTTTCTTCATCCGTGCTTTTGCCCAGGTCTGCCAAAACACAGTCAAGGGGACAGTATGGCCAGTGCAGCTGCCCTCCCCTCCCTGAGGACAGTGATTTATGCTGGAGCTGCCCCAGAACTGGCGATTCGAGCCCAGGGCTGGGAATTCAAGCCCAGGGCTGGGAGCCACCCTCTGTCCCCAGCCGTCGCTGCAAGGAAAAGGGGGGGCAAATGCTGTCCCCAGCCCCAGGTGGGTCCCACAACTGAGGGAGGGTGCCACCAAGCCACCCCCCATGGGCGTGGATCAAAGCATTGTGCTGCAACGTAAATTTGGAAGATTTTACAGGAAACCTCCATGCAGGGCCTCCATCGCGCTGTGGCGGGGGCTGGGGTGCTCAGGCCCCCCCACATGGTCCCTCCACCAGTGCAGGTGCTCACTGCATCCCTCACGGGCAGCCCTGCAGGCTGGCCCCCTCTATGCCCTGGGCCACCCAAACTCAGTTTCACACCTTACTCACATCGTCGTTGCCACCACTGACACACAAGATCAAACCTGTGGCATTTTGCTAAAATCCATAGGAAATCATTCCACAGCCTTTCCTTACGTTTGGCTTAGCAGACTTACAGTAGATTCATTCCCTTCTTCCTTTTTTTTTTAAAAAAAAAAAACACAAACCCAACCAAAAGCAAGCAGCGTGCTAAGAAATGCAAACCCGCTGGGATGTTTTCAGCCTTGGCCGGAGCTGCCGGACCCCCCCCCCGGGGCCGGGAGGCTGCCTCTGGCCAGGGCTCAGCGTGCGGCTTTCTGGGACAGCCATTTCTGATTCCAGCCGGTGTTGAGCCGGCTGTCTGAGGGCAGAGCGGAGCCGTTCCACCTCTGCTCGGCACCGGACGGCAGCGGCATGGCGCTCCGGGGAGCCTGCCTGCTCCTCTGCCTCCTCTCCCTCGCCCAGGTCTCCGGCCAGCAAAACTCCAAAGTCCGGCAAAAACCGGTGGCTTCCAAGAAAGGTAAGGAGCAGCGGCACCTTCCCGGCAAGAAAACTTGGTGGGGCTTGGGGGGGATGGAATTAACCCGGTCATTTGCGCAGTTAAAGGTGATTTCATGCAACTTTTTCAAAAGTATCTAAAAACCTAATAAAGTGTCTTTTTTTTTTTTGTTTTTTTTTTTTTCCCCCGTGGGAATGGGTGTGTAGCCCTTCTGTAAAACAGCGAGGATATTGAAATGTTTTGGTGGGTACCTACCTTGAATAAATTGGATAGGACAGGTTGCTCTGAACTTTAGAGAACAATATATTTTCCATGTTATCACTAAGGTTCACCCCAAACTTTTCCTCTATTAAAATCTCCCTTTCTATCACCCCCTACTCCATTCATTCATTTTTCAGGAGCAAATTAGTGGCAGAAGACAGGCAGCTGTTGTAGATTTGGAGACAAGAGTAGGCAGATAATATATAACCCATTAAATATCAACGTGCATCTTCATTTTAAAACACTTGCCCTGGGTGTACCTCAAGCCGTACGCAAGCTGTGACTACTCAGGCTTACCAGAGAGCAATGCACTCAAAAAGATGCCTAAATTTTCTTTTCCCTAGTGTTTTGGGGTTGGTGGTTTTTTTTCCCTTCTCTTTTCTTGCTACTGTCCCATCCTTTCTCCCTCCAACTCAATGCACATTAATTACAGGAGAAGGCAGGTAAGGCAGCTGCTTGTTGCAGCCCGCTGGCGCGTGAGCCTGCCTGATGTGTCCTCCGACTGCAGTCCCGTGGGCTTGGACCGATCCTGGCGGGCGCTTGGCTGCTTGGAGCGAAGTGGGGAGCGAGAAAGAAGCATCCCAGGAATTCGCTTGGCCTGGCTGCGCTCTGCACTCACCCGGTGGCTATTTTCATCAGATCCCGTCCTTGAGAAATTTCTCCTTTTTCTCCCATTAGATCTTTCTATGAAATTACCGCATAGCTGCATAATCCACATCTCTGGACTGCGGCTGTTTTCTAGAGGAAAAAATTCCCCCTTAGGCTGGTACAGGGTACATAAGTGCATTGCACTTACTGGATGTGCCAGGAGAGAGAGATGAGTTTTTTAGAAATTTTATTTTTCTTCCTGTGTCACTGGAACTGCTGTTTGTAACCCATTGGTGACAAGAAGCTGGGAGAAAAATCACCTTTTGGACAGGGAAATTGGGTACCAATTTAAAAACATTTTTCAGAGGCGGGGGAGACAATTTTTTTTTTTCCCCTGAAACTCAAGCCCTCTGCAACCACTGGTGGCAATTTNGGGTTGGGGTGTTTGGCTGGATTTATTTTTTTTTTAATCTGCTCTGCCAAACCACAAATGTTAAAAAAGAAAATAATAATTTGAGCCAAGTTTTTTCTCTTTTTTCCCTTTGTTCCCCCCTCCTTTTGTTTTGTTTTCTTTTTTTTTTTTTTTTTTTTTTTTTTTATTTTTTTTTTTTTTTTGTTCTTCCCTCCCCCTGCTTTTGCGAGGGTTCTCCGGCTGCTCTTTGTGTGCCGAGGATGCGGCTCGGGGCGAGGAGAGGCAGCACCCGCTCCCGCTGTGCTCGCATCAGCCAGCAGTGCCTCTCACCCAAGGTGGGTCACGCAGTTGTCTTCTCGCATTTGGCAGGATATCCTGTCCACCAGCAGCACAGATGTCGAGGGGGACAATGTCCGGGTTATCGAGGGAAGATCTTTGCCTCCCCCCCACCTGAACAGATTTTCTAGATAAATGTATACCNGGTACCAATTTAAAAACATTTTTTGGAGGCGGGGGAGACAATTTTTTTTTTTTTCCCCCTGAAACTCGAGCCCTCTGCAACCACTGGTGGCAATTTTTCCTGAGAGCTTTGGGCTTTCTTTTCAAAGCCCCACAGCGGGTCAGCTGCCCTGCCTTTACTGGAAACTTCCAGCATTTTTTGGTGAGCATTTTTTCTGATTTTTATCGATGCCAGGGGGTGGCAGAAGAAGGAGGAAAGCTCTAAAAATCCCCCTCCTCTTTTCCCCCAGCCCCTCGCCACGTCCAAGCCTGCCTGCCCACCCCTGCGGGCTCAGCTGCTCCTGCCCTGAGCAAGGGCAGGCTGGCCCTGGCCCCATCCCGGCCCCATCCCAGCCCCATCCCCCATCCCCGCCCA
>VXBL01010046.1:218063-263107 GCA_013400195.1 Aramus guarauna
TTGTAATTATTGCTTACATTTGGATCTGCTTCAGAACAAAAATGGTGCTGTTTCAACATCAAAAAGCCAAACCATAGCATTTAGAAAATGCTGAGACAGCATATTCACTCTGCCTGCTGTTGGGGGGGGGGTCCCCTCAAATTGCTCCCCGGTGATTTTTCCAGATGCGGCGGCTCAGCAAACTCTCCCCGAACCCTGATGTCTTGGGGAGCAGATGGGATTTGCCTCCTCCGACAGCCATGGGAGTCTCACACAGAAGGGTGCCCGGGGAGGGGGGGGCAGGAGCCACGGCGGGTGATGGGATCCCCCCACTCCCCGGCTCAGGGGTGCAGGTTGGGGACCCGCTAGCCCTGGGGTGGGGTCCCCTCGGTCACGGCCGCAACAGGGTGCTGGGGATACAGGAAGGAGCATCTTTGCGTAGCTCTCGTGTGTTTTTAAGGTAATTGGAGTCAGCCATCAGAGTCCGGGTGCTTAAACCTAGCGGGAAGGGGCTGATGTGGGCACCGCTCCTGAGGCTGCCCAAAATTCCTGTGTAATCTTGGAGTCTGGGTGCTCTTCCCAAAAAATGCTTGTGACTGTGTGTTTGGTCTCCTCCTCTGACTCAGGGACAGACTGCAATATGGGACCCGACTTTTTTGGCCGGGACATTTAGGGAAATGCTTGGTGTCAGAAGAAATACTGATGGCCGGGGAGGTTTGATGACAGACATTGTGAACCAGAGCGATGCTCGCCCTGTCGGGAGACAGAAACCTGTTTGGGTAGGAGCTAACCAGGTAATGCCTGCCCAGGCAAAGCTGAACAACCCAGATATAGGTCTAAATTTCATATAGGGATAGTTAAATAAACAAAATAAAGTTCAGAGGGATTCAGTTGTTATTCAGCATGTAATTAGAACAAAGAAAAACGGGCAAGAGCTCCCATTTGCAGCGTCAAATACATTACTGGCCAGGCTTTCAAACCAACAGACTATTGCGACCCACATCCTTCTGTGAGTCTGCTTTTCATCTCGCCTCTGCCTGCGCTTCATCCTGCTGTTCACGGTTAGCCACGCCAGGACCGGCTCCAGGTCCCACGGGCGGGCGGTGTTGGCAGCCCCCACGCTGGCTTCAGCCGCAGCAAACCCAAGATCTAATAGCTTTGATCACGGGCTTCAGGAGGCGAGCCTTGAGGAAATGACAGTGCAGAGACAAAAAAACCTCTGGCAATAAAATAGAAAACTCGGTGTTTGTTGACACAGCTGAAGTGCAAATTAACCACTCTCTGTTCTCCTTGCAACATCCCGATGAACGCGCTGCTGCAGGAACATCGTGTGGCCCAGGGCTTGGAAACTAGATGGTGAAAAGGGATGGGGTGCTTAGGTAGTTACCAAGGAGACGTGTCCACCTTCTGTGACAAGGACCCTCTAGAGGGGCACCCACCAGCAAACCAGGCTGGAACAATGTAAGGAGCTGCCCCAGCAAGATTCATTGGCAGGGTCCTGCCATGGCCCTTGGATGTTACTTAAACCTAAGGAACGTTTGTTCTGCTGCAAGAGAGGCTGGCATGGGGAAAGCAAAAAAAGACAAAAACAAAACAAAAGAAAAAAAAAAACATTAATTAGCTGTTTCCCACAAAGTGTTTTCATCAAAGGCACCAAAATAATAACTAGTGCCTCAGTGGTAAGTGAACCCATTAAAGTTAATTGAGCAATGAGTAAAGCAGCTGCATGCCCTCCTCCTGACGTGTCTGGCTTTTCATATTCATGGCACCATGTAATCTTTGGGCTGGTGGTTTTGCTCCGCATCCAAGCCACTTCCCCACTTACCTGGCTTGGTGCCTCGGCTCCCCGTCTCCCTGACTCTCGAGGAAGCCTGTCCTACTGTGTTCATGGGCAAATTGTCCCCTTTCCTTTCACCCCATGAGGACTACCAGAAGCTTATGCCAGGCAAGGTCAAGTAATAGGAGCAGCAGAGATAACGTAATGAATAAAACCACCTCAATATCTGATCTTCCACCACCTCCAAGATACAATTGTCCTTTTGTTCCTGAACCGGAGAAATCCAAGTACCGATTAATAGTTGGTTGGAACTGTTGCAGAGGCGACACACCTAGCAAGATGTAGGCTTTAGCGGCAGGCTGCAACCAACTCCTCAGCCAAGGAGGCTTCTTCTCGCAGCAGGAGAGCAGCTCTGGCCAGTTTTTGGGTACCCGCAGGGGGGATGCTGAAGGCAGAGGCAGGGCAGAGGCAGCTGTGATGGGCTGAGGGATGGCGTGGTGGGCGGGCTGAGGGATGGCGTGGCTGATGGTACAGGGGCAGATCTAGTGGAGGAACTGCAGCCCTTCCAGCCCCTTCCTGCTGAGCATCAGCCTGGCGGACAAAATGCTTTCCGTCCAACGCACCCATGAGAGCAGACTAACGTGAGGGCACAGCAAGGAGCGCATACAGAGAAAATAATGCATTAGGGT
Organism: Aramus guarauna; assembly: GCA_013400195.1. Taxonomy (NCBI): domain Eukaryota; kingdom Metazoa; phylum Chordata; class Aves; order Gruiformes; family Aramidae; genus Aramus; species Aramus guarauna. Next base: position 220,509 of record VXBL01010046.1, read on the forward strand.
GTTGAAGGAAAGCCAGGAAGGTGTGCTGTGAAGAGAGAGAGCGAACATGTTTTTGAAGAGTTTAAAAAACCCAATAAATCCTATTTAGCAGCAGCTTTAAGTTCCCCACAAAACACTCGTGTGCGGCAGGACTCCTGCTCAGGAAGGGCAGCATCATATGGTGCCCTCCTGCATTGTGGGAGCTTGACCCCAGTGCAGCACTACCCCAGGAGAGTGCCATACACAAGGGCTCCACCTTGCCATGCTCATGCTTGTGACCCCCACTCCAGCACTGCAGCAGCTGGAGACCATCTCCCCATGAAGCCCCGTGGGGTGCAAAGCCCCAAAACCCAAGCCGTGAAAACTGCGTTGCTGGTGGAACCAGACTAGCGGGCTCGCTCTGATGGATGTGCAAGGGGGCAGGCGTTGACTTTGCAGATCCCATTTGTTTGTCTTTGAGGGCAGAGAAACGGGGAGTTTTGATGATAGGAACAGCTTTGGCTGCCTCCCCGGGTGATGCAGCCGATGTATATGCTCTTCCCTTGGTTTCTCCAGCAGATGGTGTGAGCCTCACAATGATTGAAGACCTGAAGGCCATGATTGACAACATCTCTCAGGAGGTTGCTCTACTGAAGGAAAAGCAAGCACTTCAGACAGGTAAAGGACTCGCTAAAGGAGGCATGGCTTTTGCTTTGAGAGAGGAGCTGCTTATAAAGTGGCTGCAATTGCCCCACACGCTGTAACAAGAGATGCCCAAGTGCCCTGCGACAAGGAGTCCGTCACAGGGAGAGAGGCTGGGGCATCAAAGCAAAGTGTGGACTCATTGCAGTTCCTCCAGGCAGACGAAGCTCCTCAAGCAGTTAATGACATGAGTTGTGCAGTGTATGGCCCCCCTCTTCATGTGCACATATTTCTATGATGCTAAGCCAAATATTCGTTTTTCTTTATGAATCAGAGGGATAGGTAATGGATTATTCTGTACTTCAGTCAAATGTAGCTTAGTCTTTCGTCTGAACCCCAGTGAAATGGCGACCTGGCCTCTTATACGTACCATGGTATTACCCAGGGAAACTCATGGAGGTCAGTCTCACCATGCTTCATTGAATACATACAGAGTGTTTGTAAAATGTCCATCTTCCAGCCGCGCTCCGTGGTTATTCTGTGCAAACTCCACGGACATTGATATGAGAGGGATTTGCAGAACATGAAACAGAAATGAGATGAAAATGCAAGTTAAGGAGAATTTTCCCCTTAAAAGAAAAGGAGCACAAGCAAAATCAAGGCTTTAGTTCCAAGCTCACATTCATTGGTTTGGATATTATTGCATGGCTCTGATTAGTTATTGTTTGGCTACAGTACCCTGCACTCTCAGGGTCTGCAGTACCCTGCTCTCTCAGGGTTTAGAGCTTAAAAAAATAAATAAAAATTATATTCTTAACAATATAATCAGAGGCAAGTAGAAATTTCCTCTGAAGACCTCAAGCTATGCAAGCACAACGCTTCTCATCAAAGCCTATTAAAAAAGACATTTTTCTGATGCTTACATAATTAAGACGGTCAAATTGAAATTGCAGGCTTTTTTCCAAAACACTCCCAACACCCGGCTGCGCCCGTCACAAACCTGACCTCCAACAAACTCCTCAGAGAAACCGCAGCAGCAGCCGGGGAGGAGCGAGGCCAGGGGAAGAGTTGGGAGGACCACGCTGTGCCTCTGCTCCAGCAGCGGCAGAGCCTGGGCGGGTGATGGGGGCACCCCGAGGTCCATTTTTCCCCGACCGTTTGCAGAGGGGGAAGGCAGGTCCCTGCAGCCATGCCCTGTGTAGGAGGGAGAGGGCCCCTGGGACTACCTTGCTGCCTAGGAAAAGAAGTTTGTAGTTTGGCCGCTGCGTTTGCTGCTACTGCCTCTGCCTGGGCCCTGTTTTTTAAAACCAATTCCCTTTCTGTCTTTTTGTTCTGTTTGTGTGGTAACCTCTCAGTTTGCCTGAAAGGCACCAAAATTCATCTAAAATGCTTTCTTGCATTTTCGGAGACCAAGACGTACCACGAGGCCAGCGAAAACTGCATCTCGCAGGGCGGCACGCTCAGCACCCCTCAGAACGGGGAGGAGAACGATGCCCTCTATGACTACATGCGCAAGAGCATCGGCTCTGAGGTGGAGATCTGGCTGGGCCTCAACGACATGGCGGCAGAGGGCAAGTGGGTCGACATGACGGGCGGCCCCATCCGCTACAAGAACTGGGAGACTGAAATCACCACCCAGCCCGACGGCGGCAAGCTGGAAAACTGCGCCGCCTTGTCGGGGGCCGCCGTCGGCAAGTGGTTCGACAAGAGGTGCAAAGACCAGCTGCCCTACGTCTGCCAGTTCATGATTGTGTAGCGGCGGGGGCTCCCTCCTGCCCACCCGCAACATGGGCCTTCCCCCCTTTGGCAGCAGGATTATAAAGCTATAGGTATGTGTACGTGTACATGTAGGCATGCACGCGTGAGCGCACATGTTCAAGTAGAGTCACTCTTTGCAAAGAAAGTCGTCACGGCTCGGTATCGGATTAGAGAGCGTTAGAGCATTTCATTTCGCCACATCCAGCCCCATTAGCAGCTGCATTGTTCTTACTAAGGCACGATTTATAGATATATTTTTTTACACAGGGAATTTATTAGGACGGCTCATTTGTTTCAGCAAAGAACCAGTGCAGCAGTCCGGCCTGGCAAACAGCCACCTCAGCTGCCCGGGGCTGTCGCTTTGCAATGTTCTTTCCCATCTTGCTGAGCTTTGTTGGGACGCCAGCATAGCTAGTTTCCGCTTTCTTCTCCTGTTTTGCTTCCCCGTAAGCCCTGACAGCGAGGTACATGGGATTGATCTTCATGTCCCTCATGGCATGCCAATTCCGGCTCCTGAGGATCAAGGTCCTGGCTCAACGAGTAGAAGGATTTACTCCTGCTTTGCACTGAGATATACAGTTGGGCTTATTGGTGGAGTACCAGCTGCTCAACAGTTTGTCCGACTTCTCCAACTATGTGTATGAATGAGCCAGCAAGTAACAGCATGGGTTGACTTACTGAGAAGGGCACGATTTCCAGAAGCATTCCCCATTTTGTGTCCTTTTCTCATCAATCAGAAGCCAGTTTCACTGATTTCAGTGGGACAACTAGACCCACTCCCATATCTTTAAAAAAAAAAATCCATCAGAATATTTATTTATGTTCTAGCATCATGGGAGAAGCAGTGATGACTTACAGCATAGTCAGTGAAAAGTTTTCTTGGCAATAGAAGGTGAAAATATTAGGTAAATCACAGAAATGTAATGTTGTTAGGGGTAAAAGACAAGCCCATTGAAAATAAACCCCAAGAAGACTCACTTTAGCAGCTTAAGGAATCATATACCCTGTATAAGTGATGGAAACCCAGCTGAAATACTCCAGTCTTTGTTGGTCCAGGCACAGTCCTCAGCAAACATAAATCTGCCAAGTGGTGTTTGTGCCAATAAAGTCATGCCCAGCTGAATGTCTGTCCTCTGTAATTTTTTGCTGAGAAGAGAGTTAAAGAAAAAAATAAATTTGGAATAAACAGCAATGATGGGAAAGAAGTGCAGGCCACCTTGACAGCTTAATGAAGCTTTGCTGGCTGTTGGCCGAAAGGTATCAGTGGTTCTTTGCAGATCAGAGCTTGGTAATAACCCCTCCAGTTTGGGTCACGTCCCCTGCGCTGCCGGGTCTGGTGTGTCAAGACGTGGTGCTCCTGGGGACCCCATGGGAGAGGTATTTCAATTTGCTGCTTTGTTTAAAAACAGCACAATGGTGGGTCTTCCAAGATGTCAAGTGGGAGAGCCAAGCTGGAGGGATTGAAACACACACACACACAAATGCAGAGTGCACACTTCGAGGCTGTCACTATTGCCAAACTCTCCGCTGTTCAAATGACTATAAAATAAAAATATATATAGCTTGCTGAAGGAACAGAGTTGCGTCAATGTGATTGGAATGCTTGTTTCTCCTTGCATTTCTCTTCAGAGCAGCTCCAGGGACCTGTCAGAGAGTCGGAGATATCAAAGGCAGAGGGGAATAGCAGAAAGCAAGAGCCTCCCACCCTGGGATATGGTTTAAAGGATTTCCACCTCCCCTCTTATCATCCCAGTCACATGCCACACACAGGATACAGGCAGGGAATCCTTTTATAGGCAAATAAGATTTCCTTCCTCTCCTCCTCTTGCTGCTGGGAAATGTCACTCCAAAATACAAGCCAACCCAGAAGAAAGGTCCTTCCCTCACCCCCGTTTGGCAGCAGTAGTGGTGCCGGGGGAGGCGGCACCTCAGTTCCCAGAGTGGAACCTGCACTTCCCAGGCTGCCTCCCACCTCCTCCACCATGAGCAGAGCTGCAATGGCACCGAGCATCCCTCTCCATCCCCCACCGAGGCAGTGATGACTTCTTCCTCTTCATCCTACTCCTCCTCCTCAGCATCCTGCAAAGGAGAGAAGACCATACGTGAAGAAGACAGTGCTTCGCACCAGTCTGGGAGTTTTCAGCTGCTGCAGAACTGCATGTGAATTTAGGTCTCTTTTGCACAAGACCACAGCCCTTCGTCGAGCTTGACTCTGGACTCTGATCCTGAAGGTTTCCAAGGCTTTTTGCTGTAGGTCATAGTTGCACCCTACAAGCCAGCTTGTCTCAGTATGAACCCTTTAGTTCCCTTGGCAGGTGATCCCTCCATGTTTTGAGATATGCATGAATGCAAATCAGCAAAGTTGGAAGCATTGCCAGCTTTGATCCTGACTGGTCATAAACCACAAGGTCTTAAAACACAACTGCATGGTCAGAGAAATAAACAGAGGGCTTTTATGGGAGCCCAGGAACTAAAGAGGGGCGATGTGAAAACCACGGACCCTGGCGATGCTGAGCTTCGGGGAAGATGCAGGTGCTGTAGCTGGACCATCTCTGTGTGGAGTGCAATGTGAAAAACAGCTGTGGAGGTGGATGCCAAAGGATATTCCCAGACAGGACATTAAAGAGTTAGTCTGTCAAAATCTAGAGAATAACAAGTTGCTCGTATCTCTCTTCCTCTCTATTTTTACATAGCTACACTCCTGCCAGCACCATTCTTCATAGATGTTTTGCTCTTCTGAAGCTGGGAGGAGCACAGGGAAGGGTGGCTTTGCTCCTGCCCTACTTGTTGGACCCAGGATGCCAAAACTGACCTTGCAGTTTCAAAGTGGCATTCATGAGTTTAATATTGTTCTACATGCTTCTTCTTAATGTACATTATGAACTACAAATTTTCTTTTAAAAGCCAAAGAAAAAGAAATTCTAGAAGATTCCTCACCCTTGCTTACCACAGAACTCTTTTTTGTTTCTTTGTCACCAACCCCATGTTTTGTGCTCACAGTGAATACCGGGGTGGAGGGATCGAACGGGGAACACTGGCTGCCTCCACTCCAGCATGGCCCGATGGGAACTGCCCGGAGCAGATGGGGTCCATCTGCTGGGGGCTGGGACAAGCATCACTTTTTTGATCTTCCATTAAATTTTTTTGGCACTCAAGCCAGAGAGGAACATCTGCTGTCCACAAAGCGCGGTCTCAACCAAAGGCATGCAGACTAACAGAAAGAAACCTCAGCTCTTCCCCAAGAAAAATAAATGTGGAAGCGATCATGTCTGAACCAATGTATTGTGATGCCTGCAATCCCAAATGAACCTTGTGTTATTAAAACAGGAGACATGGTGGAAGATCTTGTGCCACTGATTGCGCCGCTCAGCTGCCTGCAACTCCATAATACAGCAGAGGAAAGATGAAGCATGAAATTTGCATATATATATATATAAACAAAAGAAGAGAAGTTACTGGGTGAGCCCCCAGAGAACATTACCCCAGCACTATGCCATCCACAGCTGACTTCAGTAGAGCTATGCTAATTTACCCAACTAATTGCCCCGACCCCAATTCACCACGGTCCTGAAGTACAGGCAAAGGGCCAAATGGTTAAAAGTAAAATGGTTAACTGTAAAATGAGTAACGCTTTTCTGAGGTACCCCTCTGAGCAAGGGCCAGAACAGCACACTATTAACACCCCAGCCAGCAGCCAGGTTGCTTTGGGCTTTGGTCACTAAAAGGGCAGGTAGACAGGTAGGCAAAGGTGGGTAAAAATTTGGGAGTCATGAGTCAAAAGCTTGTTTTGAGCCTTGAACACTTTTGTGGGACTCAGTCCTTAGCAGTCCTGGGTAAATTTGGATCAAGAGAGTTCGGTGACATGGGAGAAGGACCCCAAGCAGAGAAAGGGAGAAGATTCACAGCCAAAACAAGCACGGCAACCCCACACCTCTGCTCCTTGTGCCTGTCTGCTCAGCCTGGGGGTTGCTCAGACCTGAGTCTCTCACTGTGTCAAATGCAGTCTTTCTCCATCGTCTTTTGCAATGAACAGCTCCCAAACACCTCTGCTCCTGCCTGCCGCAAGGGGAAGGCATTTCCCACCTCTGGCTGTGGGATGAGACCATTGGTAGGATGCTCCTCAAAAGGGAAGGAGCACCTCCACCCCTGCACCACTGAGCCTTGTTATTCCTATAGGCTCTACTGTTTGGTCCCACTCCTATGTAAGCACTGGACTCCACTTCAGTACTTGACCTCTCATCTCTCCTTTTGCAAATAAAATAAAAAACTAAATTAAAGTTACATTTCTCTAGCTCAGAATCCTCCACAGGCAGGGAAGAAACACAGATCTGTGAGGATCAGCACACCAGGGTAAGCCAAATGACCACTGGGAGCATAAATATGAAACAGTTGGGGGTCACTACACTGATGAAGAGCATAAAAATAATCTCCTTGGGGGCAGAAGATAAAGCAGTGGATGAAAGAATATCAGACTGTGGTGTACAGAGAGAAAAAATAGTGCTTTATCCCCTTTATCTCCAATATAGAAGCACCCGGAGGCAGTCCAAAGGTAACAGCTGGGGACTGTTGCAAATACAGCTAAAACCAAAATTACAAACATCTAAGGCATGACTCACACCAAGCATCCTCGCCACTCTGTCCTGCTCTGTGCAAACAGGTCCGTGGCTGCATCACCTCCCTGCAACCCCCCGCACACACGCTCACACAAGAGGCTTGGGACATCGGTGCTGGTGGTGACCGTAAGGCACCCAGCACCTGCAGCCTGGGTGCTTGCTAACCAGTGCTGTACCCTTGACATCCAGCCTCTCCCCAGGAAGGAGACGAAAACCCACAGATGACCACACTGCCAAGAGGTGAGGCCAACTGCTAATCACACCAAATACTTGCTTTTCCTTCAGCCCTGTTAGGAAGAGCTTCCCTGAGCCTGTTGAAGAGAACAAAACACACACGCCGCTTGCCAACCTTGCAGGCTGGCAATGAAGAACACATTTCAAGAAGCTATGTTTAGAAAACACTGTTTGGAAAGCGCTACATCTTATACAAGAAAATGCAAGAGGGGAAATAAAACCTACACCACCTACTGCTTTACAGAAATGCCTCAGGGCCAGCTTAGTTTCCCACTGCAGCAACAGGAATGCTTCTTATTTCTATGACCACCCATCAACAGGGTTCCCAAAAGCAAGGTCTCCGTTGTTCAATATTGTACCCCTTTTCTGTGTTTCTCAGGACCAGTGAGGCCACATCTGGAGTGCTGGGCCCAGTTTTGGGCTCCCCAGTACAAGGAGGCATGAACTTACTGGGGTGAGCATGGTGAAGGGCCATGACAATGATGAAGGGATTGGGGCAGCTGTTGTGTGACAGTGGGGACTGCTCAGCCTGGAGAAGAGAAGGATCAGGAGGTCTTAGCTGTATGTTTAAATGCCTGATGGGAGCTGGTAGAGAAGGCAGAGCCATGGGCACAAACTGAAATACAGGAAATCCTGCTTAAATAGAAGAGAAACCTTTTTCTCTGCGAGGGTGGTCAGACCCTGGCACAGGTTGCCCAGAGACGCTGTGGAGTCTCCATCCTTGGAGATACTCCAAACCTGACTGGACATGACCCTGGACAACCTGCTCCAGGAGACCTTGCTCTGAGCAGGAGGTGGGACCAGTCAATCTCCAGAGGTCCCTGCCAACCTCCGCTCGTCTGTGTGGACACGGATACAGACACTGAGCAAGGGATCTTATCTATGTAGCTGGGTCCTCTTCCACAGTCACAGAGGAGAAATGGGCATTTCAGGGGGAGACTGATGACCTCAGACACCTGATGGATGAGCTGTCATGTAAAATCCTTCCTACAGAGAATGGTTATCAAGAACCTGATAAAATAATCCCATGTGGGATGTGATTTTTTCACTGTAATGTTGCCAGAGCTCTAGATACTAGGTCTTGCTGCTCTGCCAACTGTGATCAGGAAAACAAGAGCTGAAACTTCATACAGTAATTAAACGGAAAGGAAACTGAAAAAAACTCCATCAAAACACCAAACAGCAGATGAGATGTATTTTTATATTAAATGACTGGTCCAAACACACAATTCACAAATGGGTGGATGCAGGTATGAATCAGCTCAACCACAGTGACAGATTTGTTTTACTGTTAGAGGCGGATGGGCCATGGGCAGCTTGAATTTCGTCCAGATTCATGTGCAACCTGCACACTACCTCCATCACTGGGAAACCTTGGATCCAAACCCAAACCCTCCAAGTACTGAGCCACACTGATGTGAGGGATCCAAACATCGGGAGATGCCACAGATCCCACCTGCCCATGCACCAGCACAGAGATGCTGCAAGACATATCCATGGAGGCTGGCTCTTGTACTTTGTTCTATAATACGTCAGAGCAGAAAGCCAAACCCTCAAGTGAGTAGACCTTAAAGCAGTCAACTTTTAGGAAACACTCTAGAAATAGCACTTGTTATAAACACGGTTAAACATTTGGCTCCATCGAAGAGTGAGGACTTGGAAGGCACTGTGTGGGTGGGGTGATATATACCTACAGCGAGTGACTGACAGTTTTCTACACAACCTAGAAACTGAACTTGCTTTGAAAAAAATGAAGCAGAGCAACAATCATTGCTTTTTATTCCTAAATTAAAATGTATGCACCAAAAAGGGATGCAAACACAGCAAGTAATTGTAGTGTATTGCTGGAGAAAGATAAGCAAACCTGAAAGCATGGTACTGGGGGAAAAAAACCCCCACCTTACATATAAAATATGGAAAGCTTGAAAACAAACAAATATAATAGTTACTGCGAAATTTTCCTTCTCTTAAACAGTCACAGGATTGTTATGTCAACCCACACAAGTAGCCTATTTTTAAGCCTGCTGGAACTGCAGATGCAGGTAGTGTCCACAGCCACATATAAAACCACCTCATGTTTTTTATTAAGTGATTAAAAAGAGAGCAGACAGCTCTGGAGGCCAAACTGCAGTGAGCAGAGCATGCACCCAAACGCAAAGGCTCAGCCTTTGATTCACATGCTTATCATGGGGCCCCGATGACCCTGGAAGTCCATAGACAACCACGGTCTTGAGTCTCAGGAACTGGCTGTATCAGGGGCGAGATAGTTTTCTTGCTCCCCTCCTATTTTGAGATGAATGAGAGCGATATCCATAAGCTGCCAGGCCCTCCTGGGACATCCACCACTTGTTTTCTTCCTTTACCAGTTCTCACATGATGGAGCAAGCTGTCCATTGCTGAAATCCCTGGAGAAAACAGGTGGTCCAAAGGCACAGGAAAACTGAGAAGCCAACACACACCTCCTTCCCTCGGGCTCGGGGGAGAAGGACACAGCAGTGGCAGCTATCTTGCTTTATCTCTTACAAAGGTCTGAGGCAGAGCTCAAGGTACCTAGATACTGCCTTGCGATCACCTGTCCTCTCCCTTCCCACTGTGGAGAAGCAGTGTCTGCCAGCTGCGAGGCTGAGGACACCACTCCTTTCCTGCTCTCCTTCCCCTTTCCCAATGCCATGAATCCACACCCCTTGGGGATTAAAGTTGGTTTTTCCAGGCACAGGGACTTGAAGTTGCATAAAAGTTGTCTATTAACAAAAAGCCCCACACATAATCTGACAGTTTCCCAGTCTGTGTACCAGTTACCCATCCACTGGAACTGCAGCATGCCAGAGCTTATCTGCACGTGTTGTATTTTGCAGCAATCCCACTACTTCCTCAGCCGCTTCCCCACAGCACGGAGAAAGCTGAGATACTTAGTGTAGTGCTGAGGTGCACAAGTGCAGCACTGCGATTTCAGCTAACAGGAGTGACAAGGAATTACACATGCCGGGAGTCTTAAGCCATACTTGGTCCAGGAACCCAGTTCTCAGTTAAATTCAAGCCTTCGCAGGCAGAGAAAAGAGGCAGGGACCACAGCAGCCAGCCTCTCTCACCTCCTGCTCATCTCACAAGTTCCCATCAACTCGCTCCCCAGCTGCTCTTAGCAGAGCTGCAGGGAAAATCCAACTTCATCAAAGGAGAGGGAAAATTTAAGACTACCACATCATAACATCTATGTTCCAGCCCTTTGCCATGGTGACATCCCAGAGATGCTAATGCTTTTTTATTCATCAGGTAAGGTGCCCAGGCTGTGCAAGCATCACTGTGGAGAGATGGTTTAGAGGCACAGGCTGGGACGAGGCAGGGCTCCTGGGCACCCAGTAACCGGGTGCCATGTGCACCCAGAGATGTCTGCATTAGGGCTGTGGTTGTGATGGAGAGGGCACCTGACTATTACGGGTATTGCAGTTATGGGACTTCAGGGTTGAATCCTGCACAATGAAAGACAACACACGTACACACAAAGTAAGAGATAATCAAGCTGTAAAGCCCCAGTCCTTAAAAAATCAGGAAAATGTGAAAATTAAGGTTTCCTGGAAACCTTTCATCACCTTTCTTCCATTATATCATCATGCATTAGCTGTACCAGTAATTTCATAGCGGGGTTAGTACATTTACTGCAAGCGTAGCAGCAGAAGTAACCGCAGCAAATGCTATTACAGCAGTAGCTTTGAGGAAAAGGATGAAATTTAAGCACCTAGGCAGAAACATGCCCTCCGGCTGTGCAGGAGAGCTCCTCCTCCTCACTTTCCCCAGCTGCGACCTAGATATGACCAGTTTCTTAGCCAAAACCCAAAGGGTGGGTTAGGGTACCTGGTTAGGGTCTGCTGTCAATGTTGACAAAGAAAATATCTTGCATTCCTACTGTCATGTAAAGCTATCTAAATATATTCTACTGGCAAAGGTTAGTGCAGAAAGCGATTTAACTAAATATCCTGGCTAGGAGCAGAAACATAGTACTCAGAGGGGCACTAACTTCAACTAACACCATCGAAAGCTACTGCTGGTTTGGGAACACACAGGGGCAGCATGCTCAGTCCTCGTCATTCCTAAAAGCCCAGCACAGCCTGCCTACCCGCTGCATCTCCGGGACGTTGGCAGGAAACAAGTGGTTGTGATTTTCCAGGAACAGAGAAAGCTTCATGCACAGCTCCTGTGACAGCAAACAGGATCCTCCTCTTGCATCCGTCTCCTCACAACGACAACATGAGACAATGCAAAGCTTGGCATAGATTATTAATTATCAACGGTAAGAAATACCCCCAAAGTCTGCATTGGACCTAAGTCATTATTATCAAGTATCAGGAGAACAAACGCATCCCCCAAACTCACTGGCAGCTACTGCTTGCCACGTTCAGTAACTTGACTCCACGTGCCCTTTGTTTTTGCGGCACCGCTTTGAAACCCAGCAATCTGAGCATCCTGATCAGAAACTGCTGATGGCACAGTGCAAACTGTTCAGTCATTCAGCTCCTCCATAAGCCTGGCTTTCAGAGATGCAATTTTTTTTTTTTTCCCCCCCTGCCTCATCCCATGAGGAGTTTCAAACTTGAAATCCATTCCCTCCTCCCACATTAGTCAAGTGGCATCCACCTGATGGGCATTCACACCCAATTTTATTTCTATTTATTGGAAATAAATCAAGGAGATGAACTACTAAAAACTGCCTCTGTATCTAGGGAAGGCAACTGAGGGGGTCCCTTTATGAGTGGTGGTCTTCTTTCCCCTGGCTTTGGTGGGACCAGGGTGAGGACAAGCGTAAAGCCTAGCCTCACGCTGACCCTCAAGAAAAGTCTTAAATCTCAGTAGGATACAGGAAAATATCCACCCTCAGAATAAGGATTATGTTTCATTCTAATGATTAAAGTTAAAGCTGGTATCTAAGCCTCAAATCATACTATTTCTAAAGCAAAGGGAAGCATTATTCCCATCACCTTTTTCTACTTCAAGGTAGTAGGAAGGGAAATGGCCCCTCTGTGTTGTTCCTTGGTGACAGAAAGCCACGGAGGCATCACCATTGCATCACCTAAACCAAAGTGTGAACTGGTGGAGATGCTTTTACTATGGTAACTGTTAGTGAAGCAATTACAGATTTTGTAAAGTCTATCTTGGTTACTGGTAAAGACATGATTCAGAGCACCATTGGTGGACCTGGCTTATCGTTCTGCACACTTTTGTGTCTAACTGAGTATTACTCATACGAGAGGTCATTCACATCAAGAGGAGCAATAGTTTCCAGAATAACTTGAGCTTTACCCACTTCTATTCACATTTTCCCAAGTACTTCTGCAGCTATTTGAGATGTAAACAATTATTTCAAGTACTGCCACTGCGTTCAATGCTGAAGCAGCTTTGTGACAGCAAAGTCTGGGGACCGAGCTGTAGCAAACCTCACCCAGCAGCTTTGCTGTAACTTCTCCAGCCAGAAGGAAGGGAAGCTGAGACAGCAGAGGCATTTCTAATTCAGGTAAACCAAGCAGGTTCAGGTGTGGCTAGAGTAAAAAATAAGTTGTAGACAGAGGTTAAAAGTTAAAAGTATTTCACCCCGGTGTTGGCTGCTTGGTGTAACTCTTATAGAGGATGTTCACCAAAAAAAGGCGGTTTCTGGAGCCTTCCGTCTTGAATTTGGCTGACTGGGAGTATGGGGAGAGAGGAAGGAAAGACATGAAAATATAGCAGTAAGAAAAGAAAAGAGGATGATGACATTTATTCACCTTTCAGTCAGTGCTTGGAGCAACTTAATTGACCCATGGTTCGACCTCTCCGGGTTGAGTTGCCTTACTTCCAGTGGTGACACCTTCCCAGTTATAACCCAGGCACAGATTCCTTAAGACTCTCATCCCACGAGTAGTATCGGATGCATTGTCATAGAAATCCAGCATCTCCTTTCAGCTGAAGCTGTATCTCACCCTTTGACCCAAACAAGTGGCCACAAAAACATAAGGAGAACACATAGGAGTTTGACCTGCAGAACTAATCAGCCAAAAATCCAATGTCAGGATATACAAGTATATAGTAAACTGCCCCTTTTCCTCAGATGTTTGATGAGCAAGGAAAAACATTAAATTATCTTCTAGGATATTAGACATAACTATGAACCTGTATGCTTTCCTAGGCTGGTTTAAGATATTTAGAAACTTGTTCTCCATTAACCCAAAGAAAAGAAATTAAAGAGGAAGATACAAGGGCTTGCTGCCTTTTTTTTTTTTTTTTTTAATTGCTCTGAAAGACTATGCTATAAAATGTTCACAGAGCAGTCACACTAGATTTCATTATGCCATTGCTTATTTTTTAGGTTTACCACTTATTAAATAAAAAACCAAATGTACTCTCATTAATTTAAGGAAACAAATGAAAGGAAAGTATATGAACCTTTTCAAGCTTTTAAATGCGTAAAGCATTAAGCTGTGGAAGTAATTACCAAGTATCTAAACAGGTTTGATTTGGCAGAATGTAGAATAGTTTTAATTTGCAGTGGAAATGTGAAATCTGTAAAGATTCAAGCTCTCGGGTTTGCATCTTACGACAAAGATTATTCTTATACAGAAAAAAAAACAACCCAGCATTTATCTTTAAAGTCCTCACTTTTGAAGAGATGGGAAGCTGCATTACCTCCAAAAGTAGCATGGCTCTGAAAGTTTCTATAGCGTGAGAAGGTACTACTGGTGGGTGTGCAGGTCTCCGAGGTTGAAAGCCTCATATACTCATGCCCCGAAATGCAAACGTAGTGTTTAGTATAAACAAAACTCTGTTTAGCAGCTTAAACTGTAAAGTAATCATTTTACCTCATTACAAATGATTATTTGGCTTAATAGTTCACTCTATATTACAAAACAACACTTATGCATATTTGTTTTCAGATTACTTTTTCCAGAATCCAGCACTTAAAAGTATCACTTTGAAAGAAGAAACACACCATTAATTTGCTTCTCTTTTAATTTTAAAACCCCAACCTTTTAAATAAAAAGCATTTGCGGTGATGAATTTGAAGCAGATGCTAAAACAATTAGGCTTAGGAAGCCTGCTTTACTCCTGAGACCAAGCAGTGAATCTCACTTAAGGCCAGGTTCTTCTGTGCAGAAAACTAGATTTATACACAGGTAATTAATAGATGCCTCGCCGTGACTAATCTCATGGATGGAGGAAGCTGTCTGTATGGGCTCTGTCTGTCACTTTACACCTCTTAAAATGAAGATCAAAGGCAGGGATACCTCTACTGCAGTGGCAAGTGGCAAAGGTTCAGGATATCCTAATAACACTTTCAGGTAAAACCATGCCCAGGGCTCCTGAGAAAGAGGAACATCCAAACCTGTCCCTCTTTCATTTGAGGAGGTACCCCCGAAATGGAAACCTCCCCTCACCTCTCCCCGTATTTACCCAAACTACCCCACTGGAGGACGCGGCCTTCCTGGCCTCAGCAGGCACCAGCAATGGCGTCAAGTAACGTTCAGAAACGAGCACCCATCGCTCCTGAGGCCTTTGGTAAATACTGGAGAAAAGGTCAGCCTGACTGTGGGAGAGCTCCAACACACACACACCCCCGCCCTGCCACCACCAGGAGGCCTAAGGCCACTCAAAAATTCTACATTTCTGAAGGAAAATTCACACGTGACAGAATCACAGAATGGTAGGAGTTGGAAGGGACCTCTGGAGATCATCCAGTCCAACCCCCTGCTAAAGCAGGATCACCTGGAGCAGGTTGCACAGGATTGTGTCCAGGAGGGCTTTGAATATCTCCAGAGAAGGAGACTCCACAACCTCTCTGGGCAGCCTGTTCCAGTGCTCTGTCACCCTCAAAGTGAAGAAGATTTTTCTCGTATGCAGATGGGACTTCCTGTGTTCCAGTTTGTGCCCATTGCCACTTGTCCTGTCACTGGGCACCACTGAAAAGAGTCTGGCCTCTCCCTCTAGACATCTACCCTTTAGATATTTATAAGCATTGGTGAAATCCCCTCTCAGTCTTCTCTTCTCTGGACTGAACAGACCCAGCTCTCTCAGCCTTTCCTCATTCAAGAGATGCTCCAGTCCCCTCATCACCTTTGCAGCCCTCCGCTGGACCCTCTCCAGTAGTTCCCTGTCTTTCTTGAACTGGGGTGCCCAGAACTGGACATAGTACTCCAGATGTGGCCTCACCAGGGCAGAGTAGAGGGGGAGGAGAACCTCCCTCGACCTGCTGGCCACATTCTTCTTAACACACCTTGTCTCAAAAGGTGCTGTGCACTGATGGAATATTGCTCCGTTAGAGCATCTTTGAGAGGACGCATCATGGCACTCTTTCTACAGCTATGATTGACTGTAGCAGTGGTACCAGGATAAAAAGACACACATCTATCTATAAAATACACACACACATGAAGCAAGAGACAAAGCAGTTCGTTCGGTTTTTGAAGATTCATCTTGCCTAGAAGCATAATGCCTGACTTGTTTGCAGCAGTGTAGCAATTCTTTAATACAAGAGATGGATGCAGCCCAAACTACAAAAAAAAATCCTTTTATATGTTAGGAGCGTTGCTAATTGTTTCAATTTGCCACGCTTAATTTATGTTGCTGAAACAACACGCTAGAAGTTTCTAAGTCCCTGTAGAAGGACTGTCCCTTTCTCCAGGCTGGATTGGTTTTCCACACCAGAATTCCTCAGTTTCAAAGAAAATTAGGTAACCCATGCTTACTTAATTGCTGGGAAGCTTTTAGCTTTTGCTATACTTTATCAAAAATAAACCGATCACTAAGTCAGATGTAGAAAGCCATTTATACTGAAGGAATTAATCCTAATTCTTTTTTTTTTTTTTTTTTCTTATTTCTAGCTTCAGAGTTCTTGGGGAGACAGATTTGCTCCCATCTTTGTGTACACTGCAGCCCACAATTAGACGCTGGCTGGTGAAGATCCAAATAAGTACTTTCATTTACCTTCATAGTAAGTGGCAATTTTGGAGAAGGCCTAGGACTGGCCAATCCTTGCTGAGTTTCCTATGCCTTCCAAGAGTTGTTGTTGTTGTTTGGTCCTTGTTACTCCTCGAGGAGCATAGGGCTGCAACAACACTATGCCACCGAACCCGGTGGGATAGTGTTGTTGCAATTTCTGTAACAGATTTTGTTTTTTACATGATTGGGTTGTTAGCCCAAAAGCCTTCCAAGAGTAGATCTGACAAATTCAACCTAGGATCCATTCCCAGCAATAACTGGGATCCTGAGCAGTGAGGATTTCAAACACCATTTTCTACGTGCTTTAAACTTGCCTCAAAATAAATAAATAAATAGAAAACCCAAGAAAGCAGTGAGTACATACTGATTCCGTGCACTTTAATTTCGAACAGAAAAGGGCTTCATACATTTTCATAAAGGTCTCTTCTGGGCTGAATCACTAGTCATAAAACATACTTTTATGCTATTATCCCTGAAAAGAAATTAATGTGGAATTCAATTGTATGTGTCAGTTGGGTGTGAATAAATTACAAACATCATGACCCTACCGAGAAGGCGCTGAACCATTTATTTTTATATAGAGAGCTTTAAATATTTTACAACCCTTCTCCCCAACGATCTAAACACATGCCTTTAAAACCAGCAATTAATAGCGTATCACTGGCTATGAGATAAAAACAACACACAGAGTAAGCAGTATATTATCCCAGCAAACCAGGTTCTCTAGAAACCCACGTCTATCATCTAGGGCGGTGGCATAGCTACCAACAGTCAGGCACCAAAATACTCGAGGCTGAGTTCACACACAAGACACACTAGTTACTCCAGCTGGTAGTATCATTATATTTTATTTATTTTTTTTTTTTAAAAATTAAGTCACAACTTTCTGTTAATGAAAAGTGAACTGGAATTTTTGCCTGAACTCTAAACATACCAAAGTAAGCATAGTGAAAGTCAACCTTAGACTGGAAACAACTGTAAACTAAGGTTTATATTGCCATATCAAAAGTCGAGTTAAAATAGAACAAATAAAAAAACCCAGTCAACAAGCATCATATTCTTCTTCAAAGATCAAGAGGTTGTGAACAAAAGCCCAACCTCCATTACATTTTCTTCAGTTGGTTAGAAAGACCATGAAGTAAAAAAATATCATCTAAGTAACTGCAGAAACTGAGCTAGAGGGATGAGACAGCATTGAATTTCTCTTACAGACTTCTCTTTTACTAAAAAGGAATGAGGCATGAGAAACATTGACCAGATGAATGCACAAGTGGACTACTATGACAAAAATGTATTGTTGCAATTCAGTTACCTGAGAAAAATAGTTATCAGTATTGCAGAAATCTTTTAAAGTTCTCAAATGACATTAAAATGACTCAGTATACTTTGAAATATATGTGATCCCAGTGACTAGCCAGAGATCTAGAAATACACATTTCTATATTAAAAGTCATAAACATAAGCAGGAAAATACCTGAAACAATTAAAAGGCACTTTTAGCTGGCATGTGTTTTGCTATATGCTACAGAAAACCGAGTCAGATACAACATTATATTGAATCTTGTAGTGGTCCAAGCAGCATAATGATATACACTGTTAAATACCCACACTTGACATAAATAGTCAGTTTGCAATGTCAGCATAGTTAACACAGGAAGAAATCCACATTCTTTTTTGATGTAAACAGTAAGGTTTCTAATAAAGACATTTTCATTTTAGACATTATTATACGTTTAACACCATTGCCATGCAACATGTTCTAAAAGTTTTATGGCACTTCGGTGCATCCTTAGGCAAGAAACAGTCACAGTAAGACATTTGGAGAGAAATTCTCAAGTCATTGAGTCTAGTGCTGCACGCAAAATTGCAAACATCCTCAGTTAACCGCACACCTGGACAAGCCATATGTTTGTATATAAAAAGTAACTTTATTCAAATAGCCGTAGTCTTCTGCATGAAGACCTAACCCTCAAGTTTTAAGAGGCACAGAAACTGAGGGGCGTGCTAACTACAGCATTCAAAAGTGAGACCTATTATTTTACCTCATCTCAAGAGGTGGCTTTCAAAGACAGCTAGATGACTGAAGTGTAAGTCCCACTAGAAATCAAGAGCTGTCCCCACCATCTTTTCAACATGGTTGTTAAATTCAGACTGATTAAAAAAAAAAATAAATCCAGGCTTTCCTTATGGATTGACTCTCATTCTTTGCATTTCAGAGAAACCACCTGCTGGAAACAATCCGTTTTCTTTCCCTCTTTTTTAATCTTTATTAACCAAGCATCTCTAACAGGTGAAGTGAAAAACATTAGTAAACAGCTAGATGACCACACCATTATTTCTTCATTGAATCCTTACTCTTACTTGAGCCAAAAGCACAAGATGTTAGTAAAATGTGAATGCTACAGGCATCTGAACAGAAGTACAAATTGGTTTGGAGTTTTGAAATGTTTTTTGTAAAAAAGCAAAGAAAATATGGTTGTGGCGTAGGTTCACACAGTGGCATCTGAGTATAACAGAATCAGATGGAAATTAGAGAAAGTCCATGACTTTTGTACTAGAAGAACCCGAGCTCAAGCCTTCACACTGATTTACACACACAGCACTCTTCCAGGAGGCTTACGTGGTCTTTCACTACACTTGCACAGTCACCAGCATGCTAAATACAATGAATTTTCAAGCAGCAAGTGGTGGAAATGACAGCATCCCCTCCTCTGCTCAGACATTAGCAGATTGCTTAGACAACTGTGTAACCTAGAGCTGCCTGGAGATGGTGGTGTAGCCTACGCCTTCCAGGAGTCACCAACCAACACTCAGGAAAAAGTGACTTGAGAGAGGAGGAGATACTGGACAAAACACTCTCCCCAGTCTATTTAAGCTGGCAGTTAGGAATTAATTTTCCTGATTGCTTTATAATAAAAAGCAGGAGTATACCTTTGCCACGTGTTTTACAATCAGAAGTGCATGCAGTCCTGGAGTGTCTCAACTGGTTTTGAGTTCGCTAGATGTTCACTCAAACTGAAAGCTATCAACAGCTGAAGTTTAAAAAAAACAACACACACACACATATACACAAAATAAAACAACATCAAAACACATTTGATAACAACACTCATCTTCATCTTTTTTTCCTAGATCCCTGTCCTTATGGTCACCTGTCTTCCCACAGGAAACTGCTATACCTGGCATAAAATTACTCCACTAAACCATCCTGTTCCTTATTTTCCAGCAAGGACATGTTTGTATCTCCATTATTCTTTTCAGTTGTGTCTCCATTGTCCTCTGGCTGCCCTGATTTCTGATGAGCAAATGTGTAAGCATCGTGGTCTGTGTCCATCAGAGTTTGAGGTTCCTCGGTGTTAGAAGAGCGTTTAATGTCTTTTCTGAAGGAGAAAGGAGGTGGAGAAGGTGGCAAGCTACCAATGGGTCCATCAAAAGGCCGGTACACATCAACTTCTGGACTGACTGAGCCATTGGGTTCCTTCAGCAAGTGCCCGTAGACCACAGCATCATCAATAACTGCATAGACATGAGAGTCATTGTTTTTCCTCTCTTTTGTGAATAAGAGTCGTTTTCCAGGCACCTGGGTATTTACGTTAGAATTGTACACTCCCACCATGGAATTCTGGCTTTTCTTCTTCCTGTTGCAGAGTTGAAATTGTTAACAGTTCAGAACAACGCATGGCTGGGGCGTTTGAACTCAGTAACAGCAGCTTCTGTTTACGCATCCCAGCCACCCAGGCTCAGGCAGCCTACCTGGACTGAAGACTTTACTTGCAGTCTTAGGAAAACCAGCTCTTGAGTCTAGACATGTTTGGGTTTGGGGGTTTTTTTTCAAAACAGAAAATAACTTCACACTATTTAGTTACCTACTGCTGTTCTGCTGACCCTGAAGTTTGCACGATTAACTCCAACAGCCTCCCAAATACAGGGTTGCCAGCTGTGCAGTGTACAGTCTCCCAACATGCACAAACACTAATAGGACCCAGAGGCCATCAGATCCTTACAAAACAAGGCTGAGAGTTGCTGAAGACCAGTAAGATAGTGGATCCTCTACAAAATTCAAATGAACTTTTCCTGATTGCTCTTTCTGGACTGACTGTCCCTAAGGTAGGAAGGCAAAACGAAGGCTGAACTGAAGATTTTTAAGCCTGTATTTGTGAAGTCTTTCCCATGCTCATAACTACTCTAGTCATCATGTTGCACAAATTCATTCCAGCTCTACAGCTTCAGGAGGCAATCAACGTGCCAGCACTGAGCATACATGTATGAGAAACCCCAATTTACTGACAGCTTCAGACTCTGCTTGCACGAACAACACTATGCATGTTTGCTTTGCACAACCTACTTCTCTCTCCATGGGCTCATTTCAAAGAAAAATGCTCCCACTTGATGTGCAAACTCCAGAAGAAGTTTCTGGAGGTCATGTTGATGAAAGATAGCTCTTAGTATACCTGAGTGAGTTTACAGCTTGTCTGAACAAAGCCTTGTCTAGAGCCACAGCAACCACATTCATTGCGATTTTATTTCACAGGAATTGCTGATGAAATCTAACCAATACCTGACTTCCAGGACAGCCAGAAGTCTGTGCTAAGTGAAGCCAATAGGCAATGCACTGGGGTGGAAGTAACGCAACTCAAGGAATGGTGCTCTACTCAAAGTCAATCAATTTAGAGTAAAGCAGCATTCTTGGAGGCGCACTACTTCAACCACCAGCACGTTGCCCACTTCATGCTTCAGACCCTTAATCAAGGGATTTATATTAACACGTGAAATGGAGGCCTCAGCAGCTCTCCTGAAATGCCTTCTTGAACTAAGTTACACGTGCCAAATTACAAACTTACTTCTTCTTAACGCAGCACACAGTGAGTCCAATAGCCAGGAGAACTCCAGCCCCAGCCACCACAGCAAGTATCACTCCTAGGTCTGCAAACAGACAAGGTATAAGGACACTGAGTGAGACAGAGGAAACATTCAGCTTTCTCCTAAAAGTCAGCTGGGTTTGAACCTCCTCAAGACTTTCTAAGCATACTAGCTGCCAGCAGAGCAGGAGTTTCCAAGCTGTGCTCACCGCAGGGTAACACAAGCCATTTCCAAGAGGTTGGAGGCCAAGCAATGACAAACTCCTGCTGCTAGCAGTGGAGCACAGCCAAAAACCCAACCATCCCACTACCCACCTCCAAGAATTCAACACAGTTCACTGGCTGCTAAGCTTACCTGCAACATCTCATGCGCCTCTGGCTGAATAGGCAGGGAAGAAAAAAAAGCGCAGAGAGAGACAGAGAGGGACTCAAAGGAAACAGTGACATTTCACCAACTTCCTGTCAATACAATCCTTTCCTCTGAAACACACAAGCTGCATTTTTTTTGACCTGGAGTGTGCTTGTTGACCTGGAGTTTTTTTAAGACTCATAAAATTGATCAGGAAAGTCCACATGTGAGCAAAGAAAAATGCTGTGTGTTAAAAGAACTATACATTACAAAAAAGAAAAAGAGGAAAAAATTAGAAATTAATTTGATACTGTTTCAGTTCTAGCCTGTGTAAATACTTCTACAGACAGCAGTCTCCCACATTGGAAGTGCAAATGTGAAGCAAATTTACACAAGCAAAGCCTACCCAAAAAATGCCTTTTTTCTTTTAGATGATTTATGTTCCAGGGAGATGAAAGACACCAAGAATGCAGATTTTGCTGTTAGTAGTCAGTGCACTCTCCACTAAATGGTCAGAACTGCCCCAGGGATGATTTCTTGCTCATGTGAACACTGAGACTAATTGAACTGCTAACACAAAATAAAAACTACTTGGATGAATACATTTGCATAATCAAAACCCAAGTTGTTCACCGGGTCTGTGACCCTGGGAGGGGGAAAAACCATCACTTGATCTTCTTATACTTTCTGACTGTGATGTCCAATTTAAAAAGCTAAACTAACTAAATAAAATAAAATCCAGTCTTATTCCCTCCGAGCTCTGCAATCCCATCCCCCCCAAAAAAAAAAAAGAAAAAAGAAAAGCCCAACCACATTAAAAACCCTCCCTCCTCCCCCGCTGTAACTCTCAGAAGTCTGAGGGACAGGTATTTCTAAAGGATCTCATAAAACCCAGCCCCAAGGCTGGCCAGCATCCATTACTGTTCCCCCAAGGGAAAGCAAGGAAACGAGCTGAAAGCAAACCACCACAACCTTACAGGACTCACCTATCTGCTTGTCAGCAACAGTCACCCAGAACTGCAACGTCAGCTGCGTCTTATCCACAGGTTTACAGTTGGAGGCATTTACCCAAAAGTCATGATACATATTTCGGGGCTCGGGCAGAAGCTCATCCTCACGGCGCACGGTTTCCTCTGCCCCCGATGTCTGTTCCTTTATGTTGACATAGGCACGGCCCGTCTCACAAGCAATGCCCATGCGGTCCTTGGAGAACCCTAGGCGGGCAACTTGCTTACTGGGCACGATGACGTACCAGGATATGGAGACATAAGGAGGTAGACCGTATGGCCAGTTGGGAGTCTGCAAGTAAACTTTAGCTTTTGGATCTGGACTCACAGTGAAAATGCACTCATCTGTAGTAAAGGAAAAGAATAAAGGACTGAAAACTTAGTTTTGATATTTACTTTAAAAAAAAATAAAAATTATTGGGTCTTTCTTCTCCATAATAAAAAAAGTGTCACTTATACCAGCAACTAGCAAATTCGTACGGTCAACTGCAATACAACTCACCTATCACCCCTTGCACATCAGTAATTATTCCAATTAGCACAGATATATCTGCAGAATTTCCCCACAAACAACTATCTGCCATATGGAGTACAAAGTTCCTTCCTTCTTTCAGGAATAAGCCACCTCATTTATTCAGATAAAGATCGATCTTAGCAATGGCTCCAGGACTAGACTCTAAAGAACAGAACTCCTATCTCTCTTTGTTCATATGTGCTCTAACAAGCATATTGACAGATCCAACACTGTACAACAAAATAGTACAAACCACTGCCTTACCTTTAATATGTGGCACAAAAGACATTTTCAGATCCTGATGGTTAGACTCATTGAGGAATCCTTTCCCAAATGTTTTTAAGGATATGGTGATATTATTCCTCATCTGAATCTTTTCTATGGATCCGCCAGGACAGAATACACCAACGTTCAACTCAGTCTCTGAGGTGGCACTAACAATGCTGTAACTGTAGCTTGTGTTGCACCTCTGCTCTGGGACGTGCTGCTGAAGTTTCAAGGATGGAGACGTAATTTCTATGTTGATCAGATCGGGAGCCAAAAGCCTCCAAATAAACTTATGCAGTCGAATTGGCAATTGGGTAATAGCCTTGGGCACCAAAAGGGAATAGATCTTCCTCTGACACCACCGAAGATCGACACAGCCTGCGATCACAAAAACAAGTCCCAAGGGTTGTATTTTTCTTGCAGCAGAAATATTTAGGAAAAGCAAGTTTTCCTGTGTAGCAGAGTACACGCACCCAGAGTACTGTCAGTTTTGTGATACAGACACAGATAAGCGTTTACTCTCTCTTAATAACCTTTACCCAAACATCAATAATTTGTAGTTAAAGATCTTTCCTTAAAAGGGTGCAGGATGCCAAAGAAACCAACAGACACAAACGTTTTCAAAATTCCTCACTCAGGATATTACTTTTGCTGTATCACTGGCTGACTGGGCCACAGTTGCAAACTAGCCAAAGTCCAGACATACGCTTTAAAACTCTTTCTCTACTGGTAGTTGAAAGCATTTGGGAAAACCCTACACCAAGTGAATGTGCGAGCGGCACAAAATGCATTCCTGGTGACCACCTTGGTCTTGCATTTTCATGGGCATATTTATGGCTCTCCTGTTCTGTTTCCTTATTTTACAGTTTTCAGCAAGAAGATTCTTAGGTGCCTTCTGTCCTTTCCCTTCTAGGAATAGCTACGCAGTTTCTATTTTTAAAGGTGGAATGACGTGGCAAACAACAAGGTCATCTCCAGATTCGCTGTACCCGTCTCCCAGCTAGATGACACCTCATTTCCAACCTCACTCTATTTAAAGCCCAAACAAGAGAAAAGGTTTGGCTGACCGCTAGGGAAAAGCGTGCAAAAGCATTCCCTAGGAAACAAGGTGAAGCCCCTTTTGTCATACTTATGCGTTTTTCAGCTGTGATCCTCAGACGGGACAAGTCCTTGCACAGAAAGGAGATCTTGTAGACGGTGCCAGACACTAAAGTCATGACGCGATCGCAGGTGCGAGGATCCTTACAGATCAGGCATATCGGTTCAGACATGAGTGGGATGTGGTTGGGCCACCCTTCGAAGTGTATCGTTACAGTCATATTCCATTCCTTGCTCAGGTCAACCAAATGGGTGACATCTGCAACGAAAAACACTCCAGAGTAATTACCAGCAAGAAGCGTGGTGTGAAGCAGAACTTCCTCCATCTCTTCTCACTCCATTAGACAAGCAGCTGTTATAGCTATTTCTATATTAGCTAAGAAAACATTATTTACTTCTTTCCATCAGTGTAATACAAACTCGGACAATATCATATCACTACTCTTATTTAGAAGTTTGAGCCTTTCCACACACAAAACCCATTTCTCCATCACTTTCCAGCTACAACAGGGTAATACGTATGCTAGCCTCCTTTGCACAGGTTAGGCTAAAATGTAAGGAGCTCAACCAACTATGTTAGATTTGTTTTCCCTAAGAGTTTTCTTGTGTGATCAGTAGAGCTGACTTTAAAAGAAATACAACAGCTGATCGGAAAAAAGGTTCTCCTTTCTCAAATTTTGTATTTATTGCAAGATTTCTATCTCAGCTAATTTTTTGTTGGTTTAGGTTTTTCAGAGCCAAGCTGAAGAAAATTGTCCAAAGTCAGTAATTAAGCACATCTGGTTGTCTGGAGTCAGTAAAGATTAAGCTAATTTAAATGCAAGTACCAATATGGTTCAAAAGAGAAAAAACTGCCAAGTACTGCAGCAGAAGTGCTGGCAGTCATCATGAAGGTCACTGGAGCCTCCAAAGATGCTTCCTAAAAGTCTCTTCTGTTTGGCAGTTAAAAACATACAGAAATGCCACAAATTATCAAAGTCTGTCACCATGCCGGTGGGAAGGCTGAGGACCAAGCCTTGCTAGACCACTTGGTTTCCTTCAACAGCATGACTGAACTACCACACTGCCCTTCCATTTAATTGCTCAAAATCATTCTTCCAGAAATATTTTCTGACTAGCTGTAAAAAGCAAACCTGAGGGCTGGCAGAGATAACACTGAAAAGTAAAAAGCACCTTCCCCTTCCTCAACACTGGCCTCCACTTCTCTTGCAGTCTACCTGTTTCCCCATACCCCACCACACACCAGCTATAATGCCCTCTGACCTCACTGGTCCTGAGGTGCCCAGGTGCATACAGTGACCATTGTCCCTGGCAGCCTCTCTCAAACATTGAAATTCAACTCAAAGATCTGCTTAAGGAGGCATGTACAGATGCCAAAACTGCTTAACATTTTCACTAGCGGGACAGACAATGGGATGGAGTGCATCCTCAGCAAGTTTGCAAGAGTGGAGCTGGAGAGCAGGTTTTCAGAAAGACCTGGGGGTCCTGGTTGACACCAAGTGGAATATGAGCCAGCAACATGCCGCTGCAGCAAAGGTGGCCAACAGCTACCTAGGCTATGCTTGAAAGCATCAACAGTAGATTGAGCAAGGTGACTCTCCCACTCTGCTAAAGCACTAGTGAGACATCTGCAAGTGCTGGGTCAAGTTCTGGGCTCCCCAGTACAAGAGAGACATGGATGTACTGGAATAAGGCCAAAGACACTTAAGGGATTGGAGCACCTCTCGTGAAAGGAGACCAAGAGAGCTGTGACTGTTTAGCTGAAGATGGCTCAGGGGGATGTGTGCACCTGTGTGTAGACAATAGGGTGCCAGACTCTTCTTAATGGTGCCCAGTGACAGGGCAAGAAGCACAAATTGAAATACAGGAAATTCTGCTTAAGCATTAAAAAAAATCCAAAAATAATGCAAGTGTGGTCAAACACTGGAACAGGTTCCCCAAAGAAATTGTGAAGTCTTTGGAGATACTCAAAGCCCAGGTGGACACAGTCCTAGGCAACCTATTCTGTCTGTCCCTATGTGAGCAGAAGGATGGACTAGATGATCTCCAGAAGTCTCTGTCAACCTCAGCCATTCTGCAAGTCTCTGATATCCTAGATGACTTGCTACAGCAAGTCAGAACAACAGGGGTAAGCAGGGATGACAAACACCTCCCACCTAAGCTAATGACAGCTGCAAATACTTGCAGCATCTGGAAGGGGGAGAGGAGAGGAAAGAGGGGGAAAAAAATTCCAAGATCATGGCCATATCCTACTTCACAAAGATTAACTATCACATGGAAAGATAGATAACTGATCAACACAGCATCCTTATGCTGTTAACAAGGCATGTGTGTCTGATGTCAAAGAAAGGACAGATTAAACAAACAAATATATATATACACACTTATTACTCCTCATTTTCTGTTTTAATCTATGGATCTCAAAGTCATAAATAGAAGGTGAATAAAATAGCTGTCTTCTGTATGAGAAATCAGGCACACAAAAAGACAAGAGGTGAGGCAGAAATCTCCAAGTCATTGCCACAACCAGGCACAGAACCTAGCATTTCTCCTGTAGGGTTATTCATTCTTCAGAGGGGTTTTGGGTTTTTTTGGTTTGTTGTTTGGGTTTTTGTTGTTTTTTTTTTTTCCAGCAGCAGCTAAACACAGAGATGGTTAGATCAAGAAATTATTTTGATTTGAAGAGCTGTATTTTCCTTTTATTTAATGATAAGCACTGCAGACAGCTGTGGAATACCCAGATGTTCAGGAAGCTTTGAGAATATGCAGATTAAAAATGCATTTTTAATAAGAGTCATGTTTAACTTGCGCATTGCAGACAGCATTTTTTTATTTTCTTTTTTAAATAAAAGTTTCGATATTGTCCTGAGGGCTGAATTTGAATCTTTGATGGAGCTTATATAACTAGGAAATCACTCCTGAAATTCTATAAAATCCCTAGAGAAACCACTGTTGTCTCTCAAATCCAAGTGGTTTATTACTTGCATTTCATTCCATAAATGACAACCTGTTTTTTATTTTTTTAGGTGATTATCATCTTATCTACTGGTCATAAATATATTAAAATTCCTCTTTGCTTTCCAAAGTAGAAGGGAGATAAAGCTGATTAAGTGAATATAATGTTTTCACTCTGTTTGGCTCCTAAGGTGCAACACAATATAAAGGTAAGCAAACTTGATTTGGTTAACAACAATTTCAGGAGGATTTGCAGTTCACGAACGGAGCCAGACTAGACAAAGAACTGAGGATTACAGTGGTGAGATGCTACAGACCCTTTCTGGATACGTGACTTTGAGGTACAGGCCATTCAAACTCCATTCCCTCTAAAATGACTTAAAGCCACTAAGTAGCTCCTGATGCAGTGGTGGTCCAGAGCATGGCTTTCCCTCCACTTGCTCCTCTCAAGGGCACCTTGACTGTCAACCTCCACCATGAACTGAGGTCAGAGCTAAGAAGCTAGAGGATAAATCACTTATTTCATAGCTCATTACCTATGCCAGGCCTTTTATTTCTGTTTTTCAATAGATGTTGTGGTATTACAAACCATTGTGTTAAGCCTGCCTGAATTTAGGGCAAGAAAACAGAAAAAAAAAATTAGTATTTTCTTAGTGTAGCAACAAGCATCAAGAAACCTAAAGAACATCCAAATGTGTAGAAGATATTATCGTTGGAGTATCTTATTGACAGTTTCCACGTCTAGAGTGACAGTCACGCTAGAAGATGTTCAAGCTTCTCTAGGAAGCAAAATAAAACTTATGCTCCAATAACATCTCCAATTTTACTAGTTCATGCTATGGATCCTGACCAGCTGTGACAGCAGGTTTCACCTGACTTATCGCAACTGCTTATGTACAGAGCAGAAACCTGGGCTCACGCTTTAAAAATTATCTTTAAAACGTTGAACCTTACAGCTGAAAATAAAACTGTCCAAATAAGCGTGAACTTGATTTCTGTACTGGACAACAGACAGCGACACGTGAACCTGGACAATTCCGATCACACAGTTACGGTCCTTGCCCAATACCTGGATCGGAGCCCCAGAGGGAACACAGTTTCAAGAAAAAGCTGCCCGGTGCTTAGCTTTGTTTATACAACATGCAAAACCTGATACCGCAGGTGTAAAAGGCATTTTTCAATTACATGATGCAAGCATTAGAAAAGGAAATTAATTTTCCACTTACAAGCTACATTGTAAAATCTACAATGGAGCTTTATACTCCATTGCAAATTACAAATTTCAGCATCTCCATCCACCTTGCCGTAAAGACGGCCAGCGGTACCCAGGGTGGCAAAACAGGCCTCAGCAACCTACCTCCTTAAACTCAAGGAAGGTCCAAAGTTCAAGGAAAAAAATGAAAAAAAACTATAATTTATCTTCTTTGCGCTGCTGAGCCCAGGCATCAGTAAGCAAAAGCAACGGAAGGGGCAGGCAGGTACTTACTCTCATCAAGCTGCGGGTGCTGAACAACGACTTGGAAGAGCAAGCGGAGGATGCCCGGGTTCTGACCATCCTGATCGCAGCCCTGCAGGGACAAGTTGAAACTGCCGGCGATATTGGCAGGCTGGCTGTCGCTCAGCTTGAACACCTCTGGGTTGCTGAGGGAGCCGGGGAGGTAGTACTCCACCCTCTCCTCTTTCCTTTCGCAGTTGGAGAGGCTGTAGTTGTGGAAAAAGACGCTTGCTCTCATGTTGGACGGAACCACAAACTGCCACGTCATGAGCTCGTCTTCTGGAAAGCCCAGTGGATAGTTTGGGGACATCAAGGTGATTGAAGACTCTTCATTCAAAATGGATTCAATAATGCATAACCCTAAAACACGGGGGAAGAAAAACATACCAAAAAAGTTGCAATGAAAGGAGACACATTGGCACATGTAGCATCCCAGCAGCAGAGTATTTCTATTTTGACAGTGAGATCATCCACTTCAGCTACAGGTCAGCTTATTATAAAACCCTTAGACTAAAACATATACTTGAGTTGATGCTTTTGTCTTCAGTTACAGAAAAGGTAAGGTTATATTCATGCTGTACTTTCAGTTAAGTGGGTTCACCTTTCAAGAAGGTGAACGGTTTTTGGTTTTTTTTTTTTTGAAAGATGCTAGTTCCAATTTCCGCTCCTGGCTTTACAAGAGCAAACACGCAACCTGACAACTGCTTCTGCTTCATTGGGTTTCAGGAAACAAAAGATGTGAGCTTTTATACCAGCACGCAGCTCTCAGTCTAAAAGCCTCTCAGATTTAACAAAAGCAAACCAGCAAAGACCCTCAAATACGCATGTTAAAACATGAATGTGAACCATGGAGACTGTGTAAGACACTTCATGCTTGGCAGCCTCTTGGCAGCGTGAAGTTGGGTACACAAAAATCCAGTCTCACTCTAGGACTCTGCTGACAATGTGCAACTGTGAGGAGTGCCAGGAGTTACAAAAACTCGTGTTCTAGAAGCTCGAACCCTTCTACAAATAATGGCAACAACTCCAGAACTCAAGTAAAGAGCAAGAACATCTCCCAAAGAAGGTTCGTCACAGGATCACAAATCTCTGATTGCTATATAATATTCCAGGTATTTTAAGAAGATTATTATATAACGTTTTATGTTACTGTGCAGGTTGAAACAGATAGCTGTATTTAAGCAGCCTCATGTGCCTTCCAGGCACTGCTTCCCCTTTTCCCATCTTCCACTCCTGAAGGGAGGCACTGGTTTAAGACTTCAGCAAGTTAAGGAAGCTTTATTTAAAAATAAACAAACCCAACTACACACTGCAACCAGCAAATAACTCTCTTGGCTCATTCTAATTATGCTATTTAGTCTCACCTAGCTGAAAGCACAAAAACAATAGAGCAGGTACGTTTAAGCTTTAGGTAAAGACAATTGAAAATGAGTAATGTGCACCAAAAGCAGCAGCACAGTAGTTTTCATAATTATTAACCAAACTAAGATAGCCCCAGAAGAGCTACCAAACTAAAAAACTCACAACAACAGCTTTTAGAAAACATGAAGTAGAAGGGAATTAGGGATAGCATCACCAAAACTAGAATGTTACCCAAGAAGAAAGGTTTGAAGAATTGTGCCTCAATCTGCACGAGGTGATTATAGGTGAGGAAACACTGCTCCACACTTACGTTTTATGGAAGCCCTGTTAGCTATGTTGAAGCCCGAGGTGGTGAGAGATGAGTCCCACGGGAGGTGCAGAGACATGACGACTCCTCCCAGCAGCTTGACGCGAGACACTGAGCCGTTCCTGCAGAAGGTGCCAATGTTGACTGTGGCCGTATCGATACAGCTGTTGATGTTGTAGCTAATGGAATCGGGGCACCTCTCTCCTGGTTCAATCTGTCTTATCCACGGGGTAGAAAATTTCAGTTCAAGTCCAGCCTTTGTACTGGCCTTCACATCCCAGATGAACGTCCTGTTAAGGCGAGGTAGCCCCGGTGGGTAAAGGTAAACATCGCCAAAGGGACACGGGCCTGACACACAGTCTACATGCAGAGAGAGAACAGCCATGATTCACTCTGGAAAGCATTCAAGTAAATGAGGAATTTGACACTTTCCTCTTCATTGCTATTTTCATAATTTTTAGGTTGCACTTAACTTCTCCATACGTTAAAAGACACTCCTGCAACATGGTCACATGCTATCTCTAAACAGGACTCCTAGCCCATAGAGTAGACAGGATAAACCTGCTTCAGTCAGCTTGACTAATGGAAGGAACTAATTGTCTCTAGTATTCCCACCTTGTTTGCTGAAGAATTTAGAAAGTATTTAGTGAAGAGGGTAAAGAACTGAACGGGCAGAAGGAAAAAATGTAATGTCAGGAGAGCTGGAAATTGTGGATCTAGGGAACCGATTTTAGCCCATCTTGCTCAGACAGCTCCTGGCAAATCATTAATCTCAATTTTCCACTGCTTGCCATGAACCATATCTTTGTTTCATTGGTGCCCTGATGAACAACCTGGGCTCCAGATTTTGCGGAGGTCATGAATAGAAACAACTGCCACTGCAGGATTCTGGGGACAACTTAGAAAACTTTCTCTGAAAAAATCCAAATTATCAGTATTTCAAGCTGGACACTAAAAATAAGCATACTTTATGTCTAGACGCCAACTTAAAAGAAGAAATATCACAAATGCATCTTACAAATATATCATGAAATATAGTGAACACTACTATTTACGTGAGTCGTATCAATAAAACCCAAAAATGAAGACAAGTATCCTTGAACACTGCCCCAAAAATAACAGAGATGTTACCAAAGACTAAATGCCCAACAAAGTTTGAGATCTTGTTGAGAAGTAGCACGTGTTCACACCTTTAAGGAGTACATTAACATACATACATCGGGGAGAACATCCAGAGTGAAAAAAGCAAATAAAGCTTTAGTTTCAACACTTCCAAATTTTCAGTTTATTGCCTTCAACAATGTTTATTAAATATAAGGAAACACGTGCATGTCATCAATGTTTCTGTTGCCCCCATAGACACAATCAAGCTGTTCAACAAATAATATGGCTAATACATCATTATCAGTGCTCAGAGGCTTTTGACAGGAAAGAAGATTTTTTGATGGGTTTATAAACTGTGGGAAAAGGGACTATAGCAACGAATTGATGCAACAAACTACCATTTAACTGTTTCCAAAACAGCCAAGGTAACATTAATTCTGCCAGCCATGATACAGACTGCTTTAATTTGCATAATTTCAGTATTTCAAGGTTATTTATCAGTGTTCAAAGATTTCTTCTTACCCAAGATTATAGGGGATACCTTAACATAGTAACAAGAAAAAAAAAAAAAAGTATGTATTTTTACTGAAGGAAAATTACCACGGGGGGCGGGGGGGAACCTGTATCTTACCAATATTTTTCTGAATTTCCATGATGAAATACTTCTCTGGATTACCACAAATGAAGGTAAAAGTCACATTCTCCCCAGGCCTTATCTTGAGTTCAGACATGTTGAAATTTTTAAGACGAATTCGACAGCTTGTTAAAACACCAGGTCTCAGTTTAATCATAACTGTGATGTTGTCCACCTTACGAAGAGAGATCGAAAAGGAAGCTAAGAAAGGGGAAAAAAAACAAACAAAAAAAAAGAGAGATAGAGGTGCTTTGTCACTAGCATGTATGAGTATTGCCAGCCTCTCTACACATCCCCATATATGCCACGTTGCCGGAAGAAATATTTGCATTCATATTCTCAAAAGTCTCTGGTTTTGGACCTATAGAAAACACCTTGACTCTCCCAGCCCAGCAGACATAGAAATGCGCTTGCTGCCTGTGCCTGGAGAGAGGTATACATGGAATTTGCATAGGACCAGTTCTGCTCCAGTTTACCTTCACCTGTGTTACTTATGTTAAAAAAGTAGCACAGCCTTTGTCCCACTTTTGGTTTTCGGTCTGTTATGCCTATCATAGAGCCTGCTTCATTCCTGAAGGCACCAATAAAGTTGTGACTCAATTCAGGAAGTTTATTCAGCAGCCAAACAACAAAGCAAGCCTCAACTTTAGTTGCACCCAACGGTAACAGGTGAATATCTGGGTATATCTCAAAAATTACTGCAGACCAGGCAAGGTACTCCAGCGATATCAAAAGCACATACCAACAGACGCTTAAGAGTTTCAGCTATTCCTAGTTATTAATGCAGCGTTAGCTACTGCGCAGTCTGTTTTACTCTATGAAAGCTTTCGCTTTCCAGTCCTCAAGACAAGGAAGAGACAAGCAAGAAATATCTTCTTACACGTGACAGCTTTGGCTAAGAGAGAATTGGCCGATAAATACATGTGGTCATGGCCCTCTCCCGTCTGCCCCACCTTTTACCACCATTCCCTGAAGGTACAGGGCATCCATACAATGTCCCTCAGCAGCACAGAAGGGATCTGTGGCCTGGGATGGACCGTGTGTGCTTGGATACCTCTTCTCCATCCCCGACATGACCATCAATGGCTTTTGGGGAATACATAAAAGCCTCAATCTTCGCATATTTCAAGCCATCCTCAAGGACTACCAAATGCAGGAGCTGCTCTCACAGGAACTGGATGTCAAATAATGTTCTCATATTGAATGGGCAGCGGTTTATCAACAAATGGACCCAACCTGAATGTCTTCTAAAAGCATACACACAGTATAAGACACCAAGCAGCATCAACTGGACATTCAAGATGACTAGTAAAGTTATTAGCATCAGTTTGATGCTTAGCAAACATTGACCCCAGTCCTGACTGACATGAATAAAGTTTGCATTGAAGTCAACCGTATCCCAGCCCCAGGTGAAAATCTGAGGACAGGCCAGTTGGTAAGTTTTCTGCCACTTGTTTTCACGACACTCCCTTCCTTATTTCAGTGTATGGAAGATAAAACTACAGCGTCTACAGCATTTGTGCCTTTTGTGTTTATGGGAAAAAAAAAAAAAGTTATGTATACATAAAAAACCAAGAAAACTAGAAATACGGGTACCTCAAGTTCTGTTCAAAAAGGTCTGTTCCTTGAGTGAGACATCAGGCAGGGCTGCATGGCAAAGCTCTGCCCATATGCCACGCTAGGAATCCTCTTGCTCATAAACCTCAATAAAGAGAGATTTACCCTAATGAACCCAGCGGCGCAGCACCCCGGGAGAGTGCCTGCAGCCATTCCCATCACCAGGCAGCATGCCAGGAAGGTGGCATGAACAGCTGGCTCAGAAATGCACATCTGCAGAGCGCCCTGGGCTCTGTCTGACTTCTCGCCACCCCTTGAGCACCTAAACATCCAGCCTGACCCTTGCCAGCTGCTATCACCATGGTGGTGGTAAGGAGGTTGGCCAAAGTCCAGAGACCCAGGGGTTGACCTGGTGAGGGCTGAGCACACCTTGGGAATCCTTGATCGGCAGAGTCCTGTCACGGCAGATGAGGACACCAGACACCCTCAACCAACCTACCCAGCCAACTTAACACTTTTGCCATTGCAGCCGCAGAGAGAAGCGTACAACAGTAGTGACTCAAGTTCCCACAAAACCCACCTGTCCTATTTTTAAACCTCCCTTTTAAAATCTCCTGATTTTTACAGAAATCTCGTGGTTTGCAGGGCCTGACTTTCATTGCAATGTTTTGCAAAAGCCCTGGGGACTGAGCAGCCAGCACGAGCTATCGTCCTTCCCTGCCACTGGGAACGTTGCAGCTCCAGCTTGGCAAACACCAGGTGTCAAAAATATCACTACTAGGGGAAGTAGGGCAAGAACAGAGTACTCAAAGAGATACCCCATTGTGCTTTTCTTTGAATTTTGTTGGCCTTGAGCCTTTTTTCAGCCTTTCCAGCTTTTCTACACAATCTTTGAGTCAAAAGACTTCACAAGCCCTTGAAACTGCCTTACCTATTTGCCTCTGGGATCAAAGGCTGTAAATGAAAACCTCAAACACCATGAGGCTTGCAAATTTCTGCACGTACTTGTAACAGTGAGTTTATCAATCCTCTACACCATTAGTAAGAACCTGGTCACTTAGTAACTTTCCTACAGCTTTCAAATGATGGGACAGCCCTCTTCCCTGAGCACCTACAC
This sequence comes from Aramus guarauna, assembly GCA_013400195.1. Taxonomy (NCBI): domain Eukaryota; kingdom Metazoa; phylum Chordata; class Aves; order Gruiformes; family Aramidae; genus Aramus; species Aramus guarauna. The sequence continues at coordinate 255,297 of VXBL01010046.1, forward strand.
TGAATTCCCTTGCCCCTTCCAATGGCTGGCACTACTCAGCATCTACATTTCTGCTTTGGAAATGCTTTCGTAGAGGTTTTCAATCTGGGTTTTCCTGAAGGGAGAAAAAAAATAATAAAATAATAAAAAAAATAATACCATATAGGCTAAGAACCATCTTGTGCAATGACCTTCCAAGCACACAGGGGACAATCCCTGGGGCAATGTCCAAGGGGTGGGGAAAAGCGTAAAGTGAAGCCAGTACCCAGAGCTGCTCCTCCTCGTGCTTCAGGAGGAAGCAGCTTTCGGAAAAGAAAGTGAAACGGCTACTTCCAGCCTAGCCCAGAGTTTTGTTTTCCATACCATCAGAGGGTTTTTTTGAGTTCTTTGGGGGTTTTTACTTACCGTGTTTAGTGTACAAAACATCCTTTGACCATGATGGTAATAATTTTTCTGATGTTTATGTCATCCAGTTAATAAGTGTGAACAGCGTAATACCAATTATTAATAACTACAGACAAAAAGAGCGTTCTTTCTTATATACAGTAATTGCCACGCTCACCTACAGTTTATAAGTAGGACTGAAAAGTCTGCTCCTCACTTTCTTGTCAAACACAGTTATCACTGTTCCTTCTCCCATCCCTGGGACAGCACAGCCGTACGGCCAACCTGGCAGGACGGAGAAATGCAGCAGGGTCACTAATAGACGGCACTTTGGCACTAAATGTTCATGCACAGCTCTAAGACCATTTTTAGTCATGAGGATTAAGCTTAAGCATAACCTTAAGCACATGACTAGCTTTAAAATAAAACAAATACACGCCCTGAGCTGAAACCAAGGAACACAAATTTTCAACATGTTGTGCAATAGGCAAAGCCTTCCTACAAGGGTCAAAACAATGCATCATCTTCCCCAGCCCTTGAAAGACCTGACTTCTGCTGCCTGGGTTTTGTGTTCGTCTGTCCCTCCCACCCCCTCCAGACTTCATGACCACGTCGTCATTCATTCGATCTCCCTGCAAGAAGATCAAATCCTCGTCAGCCCAGTATCACTTTCCAGTATCCACTTTCCACATGGCCCTCAGCTTTCCAAAACAGGACCTGCCCAAAATCACAGAAGTGCTGCAGTGATCAATATATCAGCATCTCAGCAGGCAACAAGGATGCAGATCGCATAGCCAATTACGCTCAGCAAAGCTGTCCACTAGAAGCCCGCACAAGGACAAATACCGAGCTAGTTTGTAACATAGACAAACAGCTTGCTAAGATAAAACTCCACACGCAATCACTTTGGTCAAAGAACAAGAGGACACTGCCGTCACCTCAACAGCAGCCAGCTGCTAGAGATGTGCTAAGCAGCATTAGACTATCAAATGTCATTTCCGTAGGAAAAATGGAAAAAGAGAATCATGCAGAAAGTATACCCAGTGATCCCAAAGTCACTAAAAATAAATGACTAAACAGCTAAAACCCCCAAAATATAGCCACACACATGCAGCACAATAGAGAGACTACTTAATATCACCTCTGTTGCACAGCTTTTATAAACATCAGTGAGTCTCTTCATGACTCACACTGATCTGTCATTGTCTATGATTCCCACTGCATGCCTTTTTATTAGGATTACCAGTAACCGTACACATTTCTTGTAAAGAAGGAATTTCCACGCCTCATTAATGCCGCGCAGGGATGACACACAGGATATCCAAACCAACAAGAGGAAGCATTGCCAAAGCCGGATCTACTCTCCGTCTACACAACAATGAAATTGTTGGGCTAGAAGATGTCAGAGATGAAGCCTCCGGTTCTGAGCTGGTTCATAGGCAGACATAGATATCTGATCTCACCCTAATTTTTTTTCCTCTAAGCAGTTAGAGTTTTACAGCTTCCCTTGCCTATTTCCTCAACTGCTCTTATCTCAGTCTGCATCTTCCCTGCAACTGGATTTTGCTACTGCTCACCCTCATTTAAGTCTGCACCTTCACAACAGTTGTCTCATCACAGCACCCCTTTACCACTCAGGACGCTCCTCTCTGCACAAACGTACCTTGGCTAGCTTTTTCTCAACAGTATGATTTTCCCAAACTTTTAACCAATTTTATTGCTCAGAGCTCTCCAACATGAGTTCGAAACAAACTGCATAGTGTAAAACAAGTTGGATTACTCCACCGAAATAGCCTAAATTTATCTATTGTGGGTGCACTTGACACTAATGTCCTAGTATTTTTTAGTATGTATACATAAATGTCAAAAGGACATTTTTTCCTGTACAAGAGGGGGGTGCAATGTAGCAGACAACTTGAGGGTGGCAGAGCCAGTGGCACTCAGACAGCGTGCATACATACGTACAAGGAAAAGACTTGGCAGGACAGCAATTTTTATTGCTATGTACAGTGCCTTGCTAAACAAATCAGGAGTGAGAACAGAGTCCAACTAGTTTTGGCTAGAGAGTTGCCTTTTATTACAGCAATTTATCCATAATGATCTATAGATTGTTTCATGTAACTTCAGCGAATGAATTAAAACAATCAAAAAAATCCAGACCAACCAAAAAACCCGAAGCCTACAAGAGTCACCATCAAAAAAACAAAACAAAACAAAAAAATCCCAGATGTTAATTTATCCCAAAATAAGGTACAAAAACTGTTGGTTTGCTCATTCTGGTTAAATCATGGGCTTGTTCCCCTACAGTCATTTTTAATAAAAAACAGTTGGATGGGGCTGATTCAGACATTGTTCATGAGCCGACGGCAGCTGGAGAAGACGGGTTGCTGCAGAAGACGAGTAGCAGCAACACTCGCTCCGGATATGAAGTACCTGGATCCAAACCCCTGTTCTGCCCGAGGGGGATCTGAACCCACACAACCAACACACCTCCCCGGAGAACGGGCTCATCCACCACAGCACTTTGTGCCACCGCCTCGGGACAGGGATAGCACTGCGGCACTGTTTGCCTCTACAGCTCAGCAGGATCTACCTGGGAAGCTCACCACCTCTTCTGAGCCCTCGCAAGGATGCCGGCCCACAGGCACGCTCGTAACCTTGCTGAGGTTGTTCCGCTACACGTAATCTACTGCAAAGGTCAAGGCAAGACAGTGGGAAACAAGGAGTATGACTCAATAACACAGTGACCCAATCATAAGCTGAACAATTTCAGTTTCAAGCTGTAGGAACTCCTGCTTCTGATCTAATGGACAGCCTCAGCGCAGGAGACAGCAGCCTTGGTAGGACACATTCAGAGCAATCCATCCAAAATACCCCTTTGCTAGTGAGGGGACCTCACGGATGTCTCCTGCGTGATGGGGACTGTAGGCTCCAGCCCCCACATCCTGAGCAAACACCCTATGGTTCAGCTAAAAGAGACACACCAACAGCTACACCATCATCTCCAACACAATTCATTGCACAGTTGACTCAAATTTGCCAACAACACATCAAAGAATATTTAAGAGAGTAAATGTTTCCCTGCTTTGCTGACTAAAACATTTTGTACATGAATCTTTGTCAGTTTGAGTCCAACTCTCTAGTTAACTACAGCACCCAATTGCCCAAGCACCATCACTCCTCCAGTTCCACCAGCAATGCCCATCCAGGTAATTGCCTTCACATTCCTCAAGACCTTAGCAAAGTTAGTCAGGGACCCAGACACCATTTATACTCTTCTCACCTACTAAACAGTGCAGTGAGCAGCAAATGGAGATCGCAAGCACAATCACAAATTACAACCAATCCTGTTTCCCGCAAGCTGCTGAAATCCTGTTGGACTTTATAAAGCAAACAGTTTATATGTAAAATGTAAACAGAAAACCTAACTGCTCTCTACATTGCTCAATGATCTCCTTATGTTTGGACCTGTCTTCCAACACCAAGCTTGCTTGGGATACGAGGCCCATATTTTGTGAAAGGATTGCTTTCAGGGAATGACTCAGAAAATTAAAGCTTAAGTGTTTACAAGCTTTGCAGACTTTAGAGATAGGCGCTGCTAAAGAATATGATGCCAGTGTGACCATCCACATCTCAGGAGAGGACACCCTGAGGGAGAATATCCATTCCTCAGCCGCCACAGTACAACCCCCTAATCTTCACTGATGGTTTAAACTGATAGCCAGGAGAGGATGGGGATATGAAGTGGGTGAGAGGTCACACATCCCATTTTCCTCCTCATTGGGGAAGATGGGTGGACATTTCTGGGGTAGCGATGTTACAAGCCAGCACAGTTCAGCAGAGAAGGTCTGTCAGTACGCTGGGCCAGCAGGAGTTGTTAATACAAATTAACTTAATGAATTAACAATTTTTGAAACACCTCACAGGAATAAAGTACCTTCAGTTTAAAAATACAATTAAAAAAAAAAGTAATTACAAATTTCAGTACTTCACCTCTTTCTCTAGAATCTTTTTAGAGGGATAATTAAGACACTCACTTAACTTGCATAGAAGACATTTTTAAAAGAAGCTTTTGTCACCAAAAGCAGAGAAAAAAGATACTTTGGGACTTGGAAAGCTTAGCTATAACTAAGGAAGAGAGAATGTTGGCTGCCTTTTCTTAATTATTACTTTACAGATATGAAGTTTTGTTGCTTCTGTAGAAGCAAGATACAGAGCTCAGTGAATGCTGTCTGCAAGCTGACTGCCAAGTGGCATACAACGTACAAAATGTAAGATACATGGGTCGTGCAACTTGTCGAGAAAACGTTGCACTGGCACGAGGAACACTAAGACAGCCTGCAAGTCGCTGCAGGAGCCTCCCGTGATCAAGAGGGTGTTTGCTTGCACAGTTCATCCCTACCTCGATGTAAGCCAGCAACAGGACAGCATCATGGAGCATGTCTGAGCAGCTCTTTGGTCTTGGCTCTGGTTAACCAAGGTGGAAAAAGCATGTTTCACAATCGGTGGTCCCTCCCATGCCAAACATCCTGCTGACAGCTTTGTCTCTCACTTCTGAGGAACTTCAGATCATCCCTTTTCAAGCCTCGCACTTTGCTCTCTGTATGCTAATCTCTCAGCTCCACCCACGGACCCAGAAGAGCCAGGGCCAACTCTGAGATGCCGGCGTGATTGTACCTCTCAAAATAAGCATTTGCTCTGACAGCGAGTAACCGCGCTCACTTTGTTCCCCAAAAAGTCAAAAGGCGCAGCTCGAAGCAGGCTGTCCCATGGCACCCTTGAGGATGGTTGTTAAAAGGTGTCTGATGGAACAGGCACAGGTGAGACTTTCCTCCCAAAACACGAGATAATTAGAAAAAAAAAAAAAAAAATCTGTTTTCCCACAGTATTGGCAGCCTTGGCACTCAGAAGCAGATGAAACTGTACTAACATACATGAAATGCACATCTACCAGATGTTACGGCACGATTCTTCAGCTGGGTCTTCCTGAAGGTCTTCCAGGAGGTCCCATCAATACTATCTACATGGGGCAGGTTCAGCTACAGGCAGCAAACCCTTGCCTCTGTCACCAGCTAATACAGAAACAAAAGATTTTGCTTTGACATAACAGCCAGCAATCAACAGTTTATTAAGTGCAGCACAACCCAGGTCCTTCATGACTTGCTGGCACAAGCAGATGTTGAACAAGAGGAATCTGCCTGGCCACACATCAGATTAGAGAAGTTTTTGAGTTGAGGGATGGTGACCAGGCTCTGTTGGCTGAATCCTACCATGAGAGCACCAAAAGTCACCAGGTGCTCCAGGGGAATTGGTTAATGGTTTGGCTCCAACAAATCAACACCACTGCGCTGCAGTGGGTGTGTTGTCCGCTCCAGAGCTGAGGTTTGACAGGGACACCTGAACAGCCTCAGTGAGATGGCTGGTGTCCCAGAAACTGCTGGAAGTGCTTTGTTAAGGTTACATCTTTAGTCTTTCCACCAGTCAGATAAAGGTTTACAAGTTATGAAAATTATTAAAGATGTATAATTGTAAAAAAGTTTTAACAGAAACTTAAGAAAAGGAAGGGCAGAGGATACAAAATTACCCAAAAAGAGAGCCGTTAGATCAAAACCGGCATCCACGACCCGTTTTTCCCACATCCCGCAGTCTAACACACACTTTGCCGCAACCGAGCCTTTCTAGGAGCTCTTGCATGGAAACCATGGCCAGAAAGCATCCAAAAGGAGAGCTCAAAGGAGCACCCAGAAGACAGTGGACCCTGTCACAGGCGTGGTAAGAAAACCGCTGCTCAGTTCAGTAAAACAGCCTGCTAATGAGGGTGGTCAGCAACACCCAGCCTCCCACCACACAGCCCCGGCAACAACCCAGCACCGGCCACAACATGAAGGGATATGACTCCGTGCACATCCACTGCTCTCATGTTGCATTCGCCTATGGCTGGCCACAGCCTGAAGGTGGTCATCTTTAGCCATCAGCTATGAAAATGAAATTCAAATCAATACAGAGAAACTGGTGAAGAAGAAAAAGAGTTAAGTCACCCATGATCTACACTCATTTGCAAACACATCACATTCCTGTCACCTACAGCTGTAGCAGTCAACACAGGTAAGGCAAAAAACTTCTTGACTTTGTTCTCAGCAAAGGATGGCTCCTCATGCTATTTCTAATATGAAATATTTCTGGCATGAACTAAGTGCAAAGTTCTTCAGCCAGTCCCTAAGACTGAGGTTTTGGCAGATGCAGATTCCAAAGCTTTTTATTTAACACATGTATACACATGTGTTTAAATAAACACATTATACACATGTATAAATATCAATTAAGCTGTGTGATAAGGGCTATACCAATAAACCAAGCCCTAGCAATATTTATTTGTGAAATTACTGCTGCTACATATTTCAACAAGTCAAAACTTATTTTTTTCAGCAGCTTTCCTCCTACTTTCTTTTCTACCCAATATTATTTATAGATAAGATTAATTCATTCAAGTAATTAACAAGCCTGAACACAACTGACCCAAAGGATACCTGGTATCTGGTAGGGGAAATTCATTAAGCCCTGATTTCTGTCTAGAAACTCCCATTACGGTGTAGCGAGACAACGCACACAAGTCAGAATAAAAACGAGAGGAGGGCAATGCTCTAGCTGAAGAATAACTTCCTCCATGCCACAGGTCCATGGTACCCTGGACATGAGCTTCAGCAGCCTCTAACCCTTCCAAGCCCTGTTCCTCCCCTAGTCAGTCCTTGGAGTCCATACCTTGAGCAAAAATATAATCCTTTTCAGTCTGCTCCCCCTTAATTATTTTTTTTGGCTGATGAGCCACCACAGCTCATCAAATGATAACCCCAGGCATAAGGGACACACCAGCCACCTAAGGAACTGGCCCACCACATCACACTTCTTCTCTCTTGGGCCACTCCTTAGCCAAATAACTGCTACTTGTTGATGTTTTTGGCTTTGTGTATGAGTAACCCCATGACCAACAGTATGGCTGTTGGAGAAACTTCGTTCACACGTGACTGCGGAGACCATGACCTAACTGAGGATCTCCAGTGAGAGTATTCGAACTGGTGGTCGTTTGCGATGCTGCAAACAAGAAGTTCAATTCAGTGTATTAATACTCAAATATTTTCAAGCCTCCACCACCTCACTTCCCCACTTGAGCCTTCACATTGCCTCTGCATCCTTTCAGATTGTGAAAGGACAAACAAATGAAAAAAAAAGTAGTCACAAACAAGACTCACCTGTTAAAAACAAACCTCTCTATCCCCCAAAAATCTGAAATAGAGAACAAATTTTAAGGGTATTTCCTGGTGGAAAATTAAGCACCAGAACTGAGACATACAATAAATAAGTAATTCACTATACACACATTATTTTCTAGAGAGTAAAAACTAAGCACTCTGGACTAATAATGGCATGAGGCCAGCAAAAAAAAAAAAAAA
>VXBL01010046.1:266890-304063 GCA_013400195.1 Aramus guarauna
CGCGGCGGGGGGCCGGCTCGGTGGGGGCGCCGGCGGTGCGGGGTCGTGGTCGATGGTGGTGCTGGTGCTGGTGGTGCTGGTGGTGGTGGTGCTGCTGGTGCTGCGGGGTGTTATTTCTGCTGTTACATCTTGCTCTAACGCTTTCCCCTCCCCATTTCCGACGTTATTAACTCCTACCAAAAGAGTTTTGAATTTTTCACGATGAGGGTGGTGAAACACTGGAGCGGGTTGCCCAGAGACGTTTTCGATGCCCCATCCCTGGAAACATTCACGGTCAGGTAGGACGGGTCTAAGAAACCTGGTCTAGTTGAAGATGTCCCTGCTCATGGCAAGGAGGTTGGACTAGACGACCTTTAAAGATCCCTTCCAACCCAAACTATTCTACGATTCTGTGTTTGGAAGTGCCACATTTCACAGAGAAGTAGGTTCCTCCCTGTGACCACCGGTTTGTATCCTGCTTGTTAAATGTTTGGGGTCTTTAACATAAAAAAATCTGAGCAGAAACCATCATGAAGTAGTCAGGAGTAGATGTTTGCCCAGCTTACTAACGTGGGACAGCTCAGCTCCTAGCAATTCCACACCATTGCTTTGGAGCATTTGTTTCTTTGGCAAGTCAAAATTATGTCAGAATTTTTACAGATTTAAGACCAAGCTTTAGACAAGACTGAAGACTGAATTTTGCTGATTTCAGCTGGCAACAACGCACTCAGCTCTCCTGGGAGATCTTTACTCCTCTTCTGTAGGTAAATCTGCTGTTCAGTGGTCTTCTGCATAGTACGGCTTTTTACTCATCTCAGTGAACAGTACGCAAGTAAAAGAAAATGTGTATAACAAAAAAAATTAAAATCAGTCTTTAGGAATGGAAATTAATAAGTAATTGTTAATAAACTGTTAATAAGAAAGTAATTAACTGGTTATCTGACTGCAGAGAAATGAATGCATAAGAGTGTTGCACCACATGAGGAGGACCAGAATGATATCTTAGGCTCAAATCAGTTCTGATGCCACTTCAGTAACATAAGGAAGTAAGCAAGGGCTAGGGTTTTTATTTTCTCCTGTTGGAGAAATAGGAAGGCTTTTGGCCAATTCACAGCTTTTAGTTTATGTTAGTTGTGTCTTACCAAGTGTCACATCTTCATAAAGTTCAGTACTTTCTCACTGAAGGCAATTCTTATGTCAGCTTTATATTACCTTACAGTTCCTTTTTTCTTTTTTCCAGATCAAAATATGAAAAAAGCATGGTTGACTTGCCAAAACAGATGTGGGTTTATGTCCGTGGTAGTTCCTAACACTACTCCATCACTTGTAATTCTAATGTATGGACACAGAACCAGTAATCACCTGCCTTCTGGCTGCTCTTCTGTTCTCAGTTGTCCCTCTGGTTACCAGCATTTCCAGATGAGCCCATCATCATCTAATTCCCTTTGTAAGCTCTATAGACATCAGCTAGCCAGTCTAACACCATCCCTGTGAGACAGCTAAGTTCAGTGCCCTCTGATTTGGAGATGATGGACTAGGGACAGACAGTCCTTACAACTTCTTTAGTGTGACAGGAGAGTGAGTGCTCCTCTGCAGAGTTGTGAGGGCTGTGTAGTGACAGACTGGCTAGTTATGAGAGTCACTTCCTGGTGGATTTGGACATCTACTGTTGCATAAACAGCGTAGATAGCTGAGTTAAGATGCTTAAAATATTTGGCATGGGAAAGCATGCAGAAACGACCACTTCAAGTCAAAAAGCATTGACTGTACACATAACTCTATGGGAAAAAAAACAACACAAAGTGAAGGCATTTTCCATTGACTTCGTTAAGATTTGCGCAGCTAATGTACTTCCTTACAGCAGTAGCAATCCTGGTTGCTGTAGTATCTACAGTATCTAGCTACAGTGAAGGAGTCAACCCCCATCAACACCTTTTGTCTGGACATGCCGGGATGCTATAGCAGAGTCCCGGGGATCAGCAGGATTAAAGACCCCAAAACACCCTAGCCCTCAGAATACAGTGCAAATGGAGCTGTACCACTCTCCGTGATGACAGTCCGGCATCCAGGAGGTAAGAAAGCTTGTTCTGAAGGTGAATGCTGTTAAATAGGTACCCTGCTAAAACCAGAATTTTCTCTTCCATCTGCAAAGAGTGAAGCCCAGAGGTAAAGAATTGTCAGTCTAGTGGCAAGAGTTGATAAGCTAAGCATAAAAGTAACTTAATTCGCTTTGCTATGACTTTAATAGCTTCAACTTTGCTTTTAAAATGAAGAATAAAGGAAAACAGGAGGAAGAGACTCTCCTCCTTTCACATGTCTTTTAACCAAAATTTCCCTTGAAGTAGCTATTGACTTTCACTTCAGTGTATTTTCTTGAGAAGGTGACTACTCTTGTGATACTGTCAGTTTATCCGTGTGTCTATTTTGGCTGATGCAGCTGATGAACAACTCCCTCAGTCAGTCTTTTTACTGAAGACAAAGAATTTTTTTAAGTTGTCCCATCTTCTTCTTTTTTCTTTTTTCTTTCTTTTTTTTTTTTTTGTGTGTGCACGTGTGCTTGAGACATACCTGGTTTTCCTCTCTTTTTGCTCATGCTTATGTATTTAATGTGATGGGAATGATCCTGATTTGGTCCTAATGTGGGTTAAATGTGAAATTTAACCTGTCCTGCAGGCACCTCTCTCCTCCGTCTCAGGCTGGAGTTGAGCAAGAGCAGCGCGTATCATTTTACGTTCCTCCTCTCTGGTCTACAGTCATTTCCTCAGAAAAAAATGGGAATCAGCCTGGTCACATTTGGGGGCCAGCCTTTCTGGATCAGCTTCATGTGGTTTGCAAGTCTATGGATAGAAGCTCCCAGGGACTGAGAAATAATTGCGTCTGCAGTCAGAGTGTGCACACACACAAGGAAAGCTCCATCAAAACCAACTAATTTGGGTTTCACCTCTCATTAGCTTAATGCACAGTGCCCTGGTCCAGCTGAAAGCACTGTAGAAAATCAGAGGGTTTAATCTTCCTTAACGTTGTCATTTTTATAGCATTCTTCTTCCACAAGACTTGAAGTGCTTTGAAGCAGCCATTTGACGTGGCCCGTGTATTGTTGTTCAGTGGTGAGCTTTACTGACCGGCTGAGCAGAGTAATGTCCATACACTGCTGAGGAAGAGCTAGGATTAATCATCTTGGAAATGTGAATTTAGCAAGGAAGCCAGGGAAGAGGTAAATACGGGATAAAAACAAAAAACAAAAACAACAACACAACAAAAACAAAAACAAAAAACCCACATGTGCTGCTTAGTCAAAACTATTCCTCTCCTTTGTCTACGGGAATCATATCCTTTGCCTGGAAATGCCCTGTTAACTACACAGAGCAAGTTACAAGAAAACACAGAAAAGGTGTAAATAGAAGCACATGAACTCTAAACCGTACTATATTTGAGCAGCAAATCTCCCACTTCAGCTTCCTTATCGCCACAGTGTGTGTAACGTTGCTAAATGAACGCATCAAAGACTGAGCCAGTGTTGTTCCTACCAATAGTTGTCAGTGAAAGATTCCACTTCCTCTTTTTTTTCCCCTAAAATGAAATCATCAAAGTAATAACCATACAGGCACATGGGCACAGACACACACACACACACACCCCAGTCAGCCTGGGGAAAATCAGCTGAGAAAATATTCTGATAACCTCACACCAGGAAAGACACACGTACATGTGCTCGCGTCCTAACGAGAGAAATTTTTAGGCTGGTCATTTCTGCCTTGCTCTGACTCTCAACAGCAAAACAAGCTCAGCGATCCTGAAATGACACGGTGTGTATTTAGTGCAGATGTCCATGAGGCAGGTGGTAGAAGAGCCGATGCAGCCTCAAGGAGAGTAATCAAGATGCAGTTCATCGTACTTGAAACACAGCTGCTGTATGAGGCAGCATTTGCTTTCGCTGCGCAAACCAAAGCAGCTTTCAGCCAGCTGTGTGACACTCATCCAGCTGCCTGAAGAGCACCGGACGAGTACCCCGCACTGGTGAGAGGGCACCCACTGGGTTTTCTAGCTGAATTTCCAAGTATTTCATCTCCTCTGTTACTAAAAAAGGTCCGATTGAGCGGCTGCTTTATGACTACACGCTGTGGCGATGCCTAAAGACCATACCTAACACAGAGAGGTTCACCCAAGGCGCCGTGCCAGCACTGAGAGCGAGCCTTGCTCCACAGAGCTTGCAAATACATAAGCAAAAGGCTGCAGAAGCCTGTGGTGGAGAAGAGGACATGTTAGAGGCTGCAGAACCTGGGGCTGTTGGTGTCTGTACACACCGGACTCGGGTGAGTGCAGCTACGCTTTACTGGGATCTGATGTACTGGGGCAGTTCCTACGTGCTGGCTCTCCAGTTCTGCTGCTGTTGAGAATAGCAACGATGCACAGCATCTGCTTCCCCGTGCAGCTCCGTATAGTAGGAGAATGGTACAAAGTACAGTATCTCTCGCAAGAGCACAGGAAATACCACATTTTTTAAACCTAGCAAATTCCAGGCAGATTTTTTTTTCACTATCTGAAGCTTATTACTGGAATAAACTGAAGGTCCTACCTCCTGACTGAGGTGGGCATGGAAATATGCAATAGCCCATTTGATTTTTAGACTGTTTTTCCTTACCATGCTTTATGAAAGTGACCTATTTCCTTTCTACAGTACTTGCATCATCCTAGCAGACCAATTAAGACAGAGCGGATTAATATTAAGGAAAGACCAAAGAACTTTCTATGTTCCCTTGTCTTTATTCAAGAGAACCAAAGTCACTCTAATGTCTCCTTCAATCCTAGCAGGAATACCCAGCTACAGTAATACAGCACATCCATCATGGCACTCACGGGATGCAACACCTCTCTGCTGCTCCTGGCAGCTGCGTGGAGAAGAGGGAGTTGGAGTCTCATGACTGCCTCAACAAATATGTAAGGAAATGGGATTTTTATTGCCTGCCGGGCATACAGCCCCATGCGGTCTTCTGCCTATTTGTGAAAATGAGACCCATACGAGCACATTTCTATTTGTTTGATAACTTCTTGAAGAGATTCTTCTACTGAAGAAATTCTTCTACTGTAACGATTCCACAGGGTAAGTCTGCCCCAGCGCCCCTGGCCGGGTCTGGTGAGTCACTTCTCGGGGGGAGGAAGTGACTCAGGAGGAACAAGGGAAGGCAGCGAACTTAAATGCCAAGGTGCATTGTAGTCAGGGCCCTTCTGATAAATGTAGGTATGTACTAAGATAATTTTGTAATCGGCATGATCAATGTCTTGCTGACACTGGCTCTAGTCCACTCAAGCCTCTGGACACAGGATTAAGTCCATCTTTGCAGGATAGAACAGAATTTCCCACAACAAAAGACAATTATTTGCATATTCCATTGCTTTCAAGTTGGGCACTTGCTTAAGGATGCTCTCAAAATAAAGTTGAAGTGTATCTGTGCTGCAGCTGTAAAACGCTTGCATTTGGGAGTTACTCTGTTATAGTGCTTGATAAGGATACAGATGATGCTAAATAAGCAATACAGCTCTGCATGTCATAATATATGCATTATCGATCATAAAAAATGGAGGAAAGAATTTGGCCCAGCTATCATAATGATCCATGGAATAGTTTGGAGGCAACAAATCAGTCTTCCACAGACTGAAGTCGCGCAGCATATAATTTTGGTCAAAAAAGCTTAATTACTTCCAAGTTATTCATGGTGGTTAGATGAATTGTGGGAAGCACAGGGACTGCTTACAGCACTCGAATACGAATTCTGATTAGTTTTTGAATATGAGTGAGATTCAGCGATGCTTGACTGCAGGGCTTTGAGCCAAGGCTCATTACCTGAAAATACACCCACAAAGCCCCCCAGTAGCTTAAAGAAAGTTTTCTCTCGCCAAAACATTTAAAATGCTCTTGTCGATGTCTCTGATTTGACTTGGCAGGTACACGGCACAGTGAGCGCGGCAGCATTTGTTACAGCTTGTTCAACGATTTTATGCCGCAAAAGAAAACAGCCCCCCAGCTGACCGGAGTTGCCTTTCAATCAATTAGTTATCATGGGGCTTTTTCCTCATCATAGCAGCGAGGTAATTCTGAATTTCACCCTGGTTATTAGACAAACAGGCTTACCTTAAAGATTCCAAGGTGTACGTGAAAGGACTAACCCTGCCATCTTCTTGCCCTTTGCCTGGGATTTCACAAGCGGGGACGGACGGAGCGGCGAAGTGGAGAGAGGACGCGAAAAGCTGCGCCCTGAGCAAAGGAGGAGGTGGGTCGCAAACTGCATGGTAGCTCTGTCCCTGGCCAAACTGCTCATTTAAATAAGAGTTACTCATTCACCTAAGGAAGAAGAGCAGGATTTATCCCCGAGCATGCTTCAGTAAATAGATAGCTTGCAATTTTCCTGTGAAACTGGGTGTGAAGAATGTGCTGCTGTTACAGTAGCACGGGAGAGAAATTGCTGCCTCCGGTACATTTCATTTCTCTTTGTTATAAAGTTATTGTTTTCTTCGTGCTCCTATTTTAAAGGGAGTTTACCCAGGAAAAGAAATAGAAACGGGACTTCATAAGGAGCTGCCTGCCTCGCTTCTGCATTGTGCTGTGCAGAATGCGGGCGGAAGAAAAAAGCGTAGCCAGAGTGGCTGTTTGGCTGGTTTGTATCCGTCTGCTCCCAAAGGGTGGTCGGGGTGGTTCAGCGTAAAATGTATTGCCTTACCACGCCAGACATTGTGGCCTGAAAGGAGCAACCTGCTTGCGTAGGAAGGGAGCGCTCGTCATACATCACACAGACAGGCAGAGGAGACAGCGGAGAGAGTCTCGAGGCTCGGGCATTTCTGAGGCTCTGGGAAGAAACCCAATTTTTTGTCAGGGAGAAGTCATATTCCGTCATCTTTATCTGTCTCTAAGTGAAATCATAACAAACCAGCTTAACAGCAGGAACATTCCTCGACGCTTGAGGGGTGGTTATTTATTGCATACTGTATGTATCTGTCAGTTTATACAGGCATCTCTGGTACAGATGTTCAAGCTCTGATAACAGAAGATATAAATAGTAGGTGTGGTAAACAACTTGTAGAATAGGAAGCCTCTACCAAATAACACGTATGCCTCCATGTATACTTAGCGTCCACAGAGACAGCGTGAGTCACATAAGGGACTCCGTGGAGAGACCAGCGCTTCCCCATGGCTCTCACGCTGGCATGTGTGCAATGGGTCCTTTATATATGGGAGCTGTTGGTGACGTGCCTGCACTACTAGCATTTCCGATAAAAACAGTAAATTTGGAAAGAGCTTGAGACATTGAGGTTTCCTCCCTGAGTTGCGCATGTGGTCTGACATTCCCATGCCTTCATACGGGTCTATGGCTTCATTAGGAAAGGGAATCAGGTGCCTACTGCATAACGTTCTGCCTTTAAATGGGTTATGTTAGGTACTAAAATGATCCAGTTCACACAGACACCAGTTGTGCCTGGTGCTGACAGTCTTTCCACTGTGAATTTATAAAGCTCCCAAGCAGGGGGATTGCATCCCAGGATTTTCTGTTGTCACTTATACCCAGCCCCATTCTGGCAAAATATTTGCCATCTCAGGTGGACAAGAAAAAAAAAAAGAGAAAAAAAAAAAAGGAAAAAAAAAGACTATGCCGGTGATTACAGACAATTGTGGACTTAAATGGTATTTTGTGGTGAAGTTCTAGGTGCAATTATGGCAGGTTCTCCAGGAAACTGAAGTTAAAGTTCTTATTCCACGTGTAAAACTGCTAAGACTTTCCCGGAAATGTTTAACAAGGAAGAAGGGAGCATATGCTGAAGCTATTTTAGGTAATACAGAATGTATGAAAAAAGTCAGATTCTGCCCAACAAGATAATGTGAAAAGTTAAAGTTTTCTTTTTTTTCAACTGAAAAGTTTACAGCTGGATCCAGTTGTCACCAAAGCCTGGCAGAGTTGGACGTGATGCTCCCCGATGATGTTGCATTTACGCTTCGCTTGTTCAAGTGGCTCCCGATGCTGCCGTAACGATTTCTGCAGGCTACAGGACACTAAGCTAAGAAGCTGTCATCTAGATTTGAATTCAGCCTTCCAGGCATCCGTGGCATGTAGGTCCAGCATCCCAACTCAGCTTTGTAGGAGCAAAGCGTGGTATTAAGAAGCCTGGTGGGGAACGCGAGCACAGCAGTCAGTCATAGAATCATAGAATCATCTAGGTTGGAAAAGACCTTTAAGATCATCAAGTCCAACCACTAACCTAACCTTGCCATCCCACCACTAAACCATGTCCTTAAGCACCTCATCTATCCTTCTTTTAAATACCTCCAGGGACGGGGACTCAACCACCTCCCTGGGCAGCCCATTCCAGTGCCTGACAACCCTTTCTGTGAAGAAATTTTTCCTAATGTCTAACCTAAACCTGCCCTGGCGCAACTTTAGACCATTCCCCCTGGTCCTATCGCTTGTTACCAGGGAGAAGAGGCCGACCCCCACCTCACTACAACCTCCTTTCAGGTAGTTGTAGAGGGCGATAAGGTCTCCCCTCAGCCTCCTCTTCTCCAGACTAAACAACCCCAGTTCCCTCAGACGCTCCTCGTAAGACTTGTGCTCCAGACCCCTCACCAGCTTTGTTGCTCTCCTCTGGACATGTTCCAGCAGCGCAACATCCTTCCTGTAGTGAGGGGCCCAAAATTGAACACAGAGGGGCCCAAAATTGAAGACAGTCCTTACACTTGGCAGAAATTAGAGACCTGCCCATCATTTTGCTGTGCACCTCGCTGGCCCTGCTTCTCCAAGCTTCCCAGCAGGGTGAGTTAACTAGGCGGAGAACTTACTGGGCTGTACTGGGTTGTGTGTCACCCTCTTTAGATCCTGCTGGTTGAGAGCTGCTTTGTGTCGTACGGACGTAGTTTTAGGCTTTCGGTGCCTCGGTTGCCTAACGCTTAACAAGGAAAAATAGCAACACCTTCTTCATTAGTGCTAGAAGGATTAAATGCATTCAGAAGTAGGGCTGGTGGGGTGTTCTCTGATGCCGTGGCAATGGAGATCATACAAGTGTGAGAAAATTGACTTTCACTTGAAGTTATGGGCTTCAGTAGGTCTCTTGTTTTCAAAAGCAGCTGGAGAAGGGGCTGCTTTGCCCTCTGGGCAGAGGAGCCAGGTTTCGGAAATGCTGAATGCCCCCCCCCCACCGCCACCCCCAGAAGACATACC
Organism: Aramus guarauna; assembly: GCA_013400195.1. NCBI lineage: Eukaryota > Metazoa > Chordata > Aves > Gruiformes > Aramidae > Aramus > Aramus guarauna. The sequence goes on from VXBL01010046.1 coordinate 276,073, forward strand.
TTCTTTCAGCCTGGATGCTGAAAGGGCACAGATCAGCAGAAACTTTCTGTAGAACCTGTTAATACCGAGAACATACAGCCCCGAGGCGAGGTCTGGCTCTGTGTTGTGTCCACAGATCATCTGCTGCTCTCTGGGGTGCTGACTTCGTAGTACGTGCTGCTGTTCTTCTGCGGCAGAGGCGATACGTTCGCATCCCCAGGCTCCTACATTAAAGACCAAAATTCAGGTGAAAGGCACGGTAGCGGTCATTACTAGGAAATCGGCGATTCTCAGAAGATAATTGCCACACATTGCCTGTGGTGATTATACAAACACCGTGGGATCTGAAAATCAGAATGCTTTTCCAAGACCAAATAGCGTTTCCACTTAAGAGAACTTCTCCCTTAGGATTTTAGAGCTGGACTTCAGAAAACCTCCTCTTTATAAGAAAAGGCTTATCAAATCCCTCGGAGACATACAGTCTAGGTAAAAAAAATAATTTACAAATATCCAATTTATTGGACAAGGAGAAGGCGCTGGTGACAGCAGGTAATGTAAGATCCTTCTGCCTGAAAAGCCTCGACATCTTTTCCTTTCCTGATCACTGCCGGTGCGTTCAAGCTCAGCAGAGGGCACCGGGCCCTCTCAAATGAGCCCTTACAGACCGAGCCTGGTACCTTCCTCCTAACAAAGCCGTACATAGAACAGGAGGAGAGAGAATCTATTTTCTAGGACACTGCGTCTGTACCACAAATTAATTTCAAAAATCAGTTGGCTCTCACTCCACATTTAGCAAAACATGTATTCACGTCTTCCATCTCAGAGAACCGTGTTGAAGAAAGTAGATGCAGAATGTCTCCATTTAATTCTGTAACGGGACATAGCATAGGCCTTTGGTGTATGCTTTCAATTATATTCTTTTCCGCGCTTGATTTCATTTGACTTTTCCTTTCTGCTGTCAAATACTCCTGCTGTTCCGCCCAGGTAGAATCAGCTGAACGCAAATGTCACCACTGCCGAGAGACCAGACGCAAACCCATCCCCTGCTGGAACCTCAAGCCCGCTGTCAGCTTTTCGCATCGGGGAATTTCACGTTCATGGAAGAGAGCAGGGGCAGATCCTGGCACGACATTTATACCTATCCCCTGCTTAAGAGCGTAAACTTCCGTGACTTCAACTTCTGCACATTTGATTCTGCAAGACATCTGACGTAGAGGGCACGGCTGATGTCCTGCAGAGCTAAGGCGGCCAAGAGGCACCCGGTTCTGTAGCAGGAGCAGCGCAAGGAGGTGTTGCATCCTTGAGTCCCCAGAGAGAACACTGGGGTAGCCAGGTACGTACAGATCAGTTCAGGAAAGGCTTTTGGTGCAGGTTTGTGGGGACAGACAAGGAGATGAGACACCTTTGCTGTCCCCTCTCCTTCCTGGCAGTATGCAGCAAATGTAAAAAATCCCTAGATAGAGAGCTGGGATGTAAACTCACCTGAAAATCCTAGTGAGTGTTCCTACAGCTTGGCCGCTTGGGACCATTTGGTACACAGATGCTAATTGCCTCCCGAAATATTCTTGAATATCTTTGTGCTGTCAGATGGCGCTTTTTTTTTTTTTTTTTTTGTAAGCAAGCNTTTTTTTTTTTTTTGTAAGCTACGCAAGATGTCACAGCTTACAGCATCCTTTTATGTCAGCGGTACCTCCCAATCATGCAGCGATTCCTGCACTGTCCCCAGGAAATCGGTGAGGCCAGCAGGTTTCCTGGAAGGGAACAGAGACTGTGGGGGTGATTCAGACTGATTGCTCTGCCGAATGCCACTTTCACTGTGTGGAGGCTGAGTGCCCCTCAGGTTATTTCAGCAGAGCAATAACTTACGTAAAGGGAAGGCCAGTTCATTTTGGAGGGAGGCTATGCTAAATGGAAAGCCAGTTCCTCATTTCTCACTAGACAACAGCTGCAAGAAGAAAAAATCATTAGTGCCCAACAATTCACTAGGACTTATGTGTCTTTGCAGAAGCCAAAAATCTTGTAGAGGTAGTATAAACTAACGCTGGATCTGCCAAGGGCATACTTCTTGCATGGGGGGATACTGCTTCTTTAATAGAGGTGCCTGCTGAATACCTGAAGATATAACTGTACAGCAAGGAAATCATCATCATCATCATCACTGGAAACAGCTCTACATCATGGGAGGTACCCATAACATCATATGTGGCATTTAATGGGATATATGATATTCATCCGTTATAGACTGGGAATGGCACCTCTAGTTAAGGTTGTCTGACGCTTCCCTCTCTAAAATTGTTTTTGATTGTTTGTAAGCTTATCATGCTCTTTGTGCCAAAATTTTTCATGCCAACTATCTACCTCAACCTGAATTCTCTGAGGAAATTCTACCCAAATTGATTCAACCGATTCAATAAACTCATCATTTTATTACATGCTACGCCTGTAAAAAAAATACGGTGAGCATTTTTTTTCCAAAGAGCTCTGCTGTTCACGTGCTTTGGAGCAAGGACTAGAAATGCTGGGGGGAGGGGGGGGCAGCGTGTCTGTCTGGGGTTTTCCAAGATTTCTGGGAGTTTGGAAGCTCCTTGGCTTCTGTTGCTGATGCCGTGTAGTTTTCAGGAGTCCCCGACTGATGAGCAAACAAGCTTATGGCAACAAGCTCTAGAGGTGACATGAGAAGGGGAACAAAGGAGGAGATGGGGCAGCGCTTTCGTAAGTCAAGGTAAGATGTTTCTAACAGTCTCTCAGGCTAAAGCAGTGAAACCAACATTTTTGACAAAAGTTTATCTGACCTGAAAATTTCATCCAACCAGAGAAAATCCCAGGAGATCTGCAGCTCTATCTTCACGAGAGTGCCCAGCGAGGAAGGCACGCAGCTTTGCCCAGCCTGCTGGGGAGAAAGCAGGAGGATGATCTGCTGGCACTCACCTGAGCACCATCCCTGCTGCCCTCTGTGTTCAACACCTGCTCCAAGAAAGAGGTCTCAGGAGCTCAGGGACCACTGCTCCGAATTGGCAGCTATCGAAAGCTGCAGGTTACACACTGAGAAGCAGAAGAATCTTAATTTATTTTTACTCCATGCTCCTGGATCCCCAAGTCATGCAACGTTTCTACTTGCACATTGCTGAGGATCGAACCGGCTCGCCAGGCTGCTGCAAGCTTTGTTTGCAGCCACGCACACATGCGCCTTCTGTAGAGAGCAGATTTGCCATTTATCATCTAACCTTTCCGTGGATCAAAGCTTGCTTTTATTTGGTGTAATTTTTCTTCCAACCAACATTTTAATCAGTCGAGTTTTCAAAAGCCATGTCTGTTAGGAAGGCTTACTAGTGCTGTGTAGAAGGGTAGAAAGAAGAGAGGGAGAAGAAAAAAGCAATGACCAACAAGATCTCCCCAATGCACTTAGAAACGCTCCCAGACTTTGCAGTTTTTTCCCCAGTTTTGTTTACTTTGCCATTGTAAGGAGAATAAGCAAAACTTCTTTGTCATCGTTCTTCCCTCCCTGAGACAGAATATTATCAATACTTACCGCAGCCAAGGAAATAATTAAAAATGAATAATTTATACAATTAATGCAGTCTTTTCTCCCATTTATACAATAACTGCCAGAGGATCAAACATTTCTTTTCAATTTATTCCTTAGTTAAGTTTGATACATCTTAATGATCCTACTGCTCTGTAGATTGAATGTTAATTTTAAGTAATTATTCACATTCGTTAATATGCACACAGGTTTCCGGTGGCTGGTCAAATAAATCAAGTGATGTCATTTTTATTTCCTGGCAGAATAAATCTGCAGTCACTTCCAGTATAAATGTTCATAAACATGAATTCAATGCCTATATTTTTGAATAGTCAGGCATACAAAGTTTGAAAAATTTCTACCGAGTTTATTTGAACTTAGTAACCGTGATTTCTCCCGTATTTGCAAGCAAAAGAACACAAAAGGCATGACGGCACATCTAGAGTGAATGGATTTAAAATTCAAATGGATATTGGCTTGTGGTTTGTTTATTTGTACATCTTTTTCCAGTCCTTCAAGTGCAGCTGATGCATGCAGGCCTCTGCATCAGACTGCTATATAAAAGACATTATTCCCTCCAAATTCTGGCATCTTCCTCTCTCTAACGCATTCCCGGCAGATAAACAGCATCCTTTTGTACTGCTGATAGGCATTTAAGAGCTTCTTTAGCCAGTCCCCAGCAGCAAAAAGTATGTAACGAGAAATAAAAATTACTTTCCTGATATTGTGTGGCCAGACCACAACTATCTGCTTTAATACAAACTTTTCTTTTGACTTCACTGGCAGATGGATCTAGTCCTGGCTCCTTTTAGCAGATGGTTATTTCACTTGGAAAATCAACATTTCTTTAACAGCAGCGTGCAGCCTTCGTCAGAGGGAGAAGGAAGGGTACTCACCTTCCAAAGTCTCTGTTGTCTTTAAGAGACAGTAGCTTTTTAGTGTTGTATCAGTCCTCAATAAAATCCCTTCTCGTCATGGCATAAAGCTCCTGAGAATGTCATAGTAGCAACAGTGCCTCGAAAAGTAAGGGTTAGGCTGTCCAAAAAGCTGAAGCATCATTACTGGATTTAACCCTTGTTCTTTGTGAGAATTTCAAGTGTGATTTTAAATAATTTAGGTGCTTAATGTTACTAAAAAAAAAAAAAAAAAAAAAGTATAAAAACCAATATAACACAATAATACAATAGTAATCCAGCCAATATAGTATAATGCAATACAATACAATGAAATCCAAACCCTATACCACCAAAAACCTATTTTGGCGTGAAATCTACAGGTACTGTGGATGGGGAAAGCCCTCCCTCCGCGTGCCGAAATACTCTTTGCCGGAGGAGTATCTCCTCAGAAGCACGCCCAGATTAATGCCACATATTGCCCTGTGGTGAATGCTGGGTATTACTGATGTGGTGGGAGGCTTTGCTACTGCGAAAGAGCTAGGGCAGCTACGGAATTATTTCCATTTCATTGATTTACAGGTGTAGGCTTGAGGACAGCTGGAACGGGTTTGAGCGGAGGAGCAATACACCAGGAGGTGCTCCGCTGGCAGGCAGACATGTAAAGAATGATCATTATCGCCCCAGTTTGTGGGTTGCCATGGTTAGCGCAATCTACTGCCCAAAACGAGCAGCTCAGAGGCATGGAGGTACTTTGTGTTCCAGCCAGGATTTTAAGCAAGGGCCACGGGGTGCTGAGCTCTCGCCCTGACTTCAGCTTCTCCTTCCCCACCGGTGCAGAGCTCTCTCCTGGCTTTGTTCCTATCTTTCATTCTCTGCAGATTGTTGCTTTGCCACAGATATTATTCACCTGCCCAGCCTTTGTTTTCCCTTCTCTTTCTAACACGCTCAAATATCCGCTTGATAAAACATTTTCCCTCTGGTTCCACCTCCTCCAACTGTTACTTGCTACATGCTGCCTTTCCAAGGGTACCCAGTTTAACTGAGGTGCCTCCTGGGGTTAATCGTGGGAGATAAGCGGGACACCCTTGCGAGCATCTTCATCATCTCCTTTGCAAGTCTGATTGCCCTGCTGATATTTGTCCATTTTTTGCATTTCAGCTCATCGTTATTTTTGCATTTGTTGTGAGTGCCAAAACTGTTAAGAAAGGCTGAATGCTTGTTTAAGTAGGTAAACTAAAGGAGTTTTCTGTGATAATATTCAGGTATTTATAGTTTTAATGATCCACTTGGCAGCCGAGGCAGACTAGGAGTGACCTCCGTGGCAACCTAGGTAGGCTGAGCCCAAGGCAGAGTCTCCAACCAGCTGGAGACAAAGCTGGGGCTCAGTCCTTCTCCTACTCATTCCAACCCATGTCTGCTCCTAGGCTGAACTTGTGACAACTGCCATAGCAACGAATTTGTGAAGAAGTTTGAGGATAAAGTCTGTTCATATAAATTGTTCTCTAAATATCAAGATTAGTCAGATGAATTAAAAAAAAATCCAAAACATTGTAAAAGTCAGGATTATAGGGGAATCGTTTGATAAGCTTGGGAAAAACTCACTTGAAATACCAGAGATACTTCTTGTCCATGTATAAAATGAGTAAACAGCCTTGAGAAGAAAACTAGCACTTTTTTAAAAACAATTTTATGAAAATATCACAGTAAATATTCCACTTTGGACAAATGAGTACCATTGACTTATACATAGACATCAGTTTCTCACTCTTTGGAAATGTACATTTGGGATTGATTTAGATAAAACTCTTCTGTTTAGTTAAAAAAGAAATCAGAGAGGCTATTGGACACAGAGGTAATCTTTCCCCTGATGTTTTTAAACAAGAAGGATTTGCACTAGTAAGGAATCCCCATGCAAAGGGCTTAGCTTGCATTTTTTCACCCGGGGGAGGGAAGCGTTGCTTTGACATGGGGAGCTGCATGCATCAGAGCCCCAGCAGGCACGACTGTTCGTACTCTGAACCAGACCGCTATGGTCTTTATTTTTTTCTGAAGAGGTTGCTTGTGCTGGGGGAACAATTACAGGTTTAGCAGGTCTCTAGATTGTGATCCTGAAGGAAGCTTTTAGCAGAATAGATTTCCCGTTATTGTAACGCACCTATTCCGCTGTTATACTTGTTCCAGATAGATCCAGTGCTTTCCATTATGCCTCGCTCAGATTGCTTTGATAAACAAAGCATTTGCTCATGTTGATTGTAAAGTGAGAAGGAAACTCACACCCTAATCCAATTTAAAATATATCCAGGAGGTGGATGTTGATTACGGTTTGAATATAGCCACCGTCACATCGGTGTAAGCCCAGTCGCCGGGTTAGAGACCAGGCAGCTTGGTACCTGCAGCGATGGGGGAAAGGAGCGGTACCTGCTCCCAGAACCCCTGGGAGTCTCAGGGGTATTGATTTTCCTTAATTACCCTTCCTTACCCACTAGAAACGTGCTTCTCCGTGTGTTTTTGCATTCTGCTTATTTCAACCACCTAGAGGTGGGATGGGAAAAATAAATTTGGGTTAAAATGTGAGCACAGAGCAGTTTGTGAAAGAAAGGGGTGATTTTACCCGTTTGCCTTGCTTCGAAAAAACTCTGATAACTGAAGGATGGAAGAAAAGAAAAGCAGGAGCAGTGGAGGAGAAATAGGGAATTGAAGGAAAAAAGGAGGAATGGAGACAAGCAAAAGACAAGGGAAGGTATTATTGGGGAGCAGCATGAACATTAATGGGAGGTGATAATCCTAACCCTCTCCCCCCCCCCAGAGAACCAGGATTCACGTTCACAGATCAGACTTGTTAGAAATAAACAGGCTCTACCCTTTGCTCAGTTGCTTGCGTTAAGACAAAGAAGCAGGTGGTCTCAGTTCATTTCAGGTCTCATTGCAGACTCCACATCAAAAAGCCACTTACCAGTGGCCTTTTTGTTACCAGCGTAGGCACAGATGTCAGGAGCTGCAAGATCAGAGAGCCTTCCTCTTGCTACAGGCTCTCGCATGGCCTCCGTCCCCGTAGTGCCCGTGTAGAGCGATAATCCCATCCGACAGATGGGGAACGGAAGCAAAGCCATGCTCGAGTTCGACCAGGCAGCCCGTGCGAGAGCGGGGTTTGAATCCCCCCCAGCCTAAGCCCAGTCCTCCTTTCAGCCATCCCTTCTCGGCGGCGCATACACGCGCAGTAGCCTCTGCGCCTTCTCCTGGAGAAAGTAGGGCTGGTTCTTCTCGTGGGGCAGCAAGGCACCAGGAAAAGAGACTCGTTTTCCGCCTTTCTAATGGAGTTTTACTTGGGGGCGGGAGTTGGTTTTGGGTAGCTGGATTACTGCAAACATTACGACCTTCAGATTAAGGGAACTGCCTTTGTTTTCCTTAAGAAACAGGTTTTTAAAACGGTGTAGGTAGGATCCCATGAGACCTACTGGCTCAACTGCAGGCTAGATTTAACTCTCAGCTGGTTGAAATGGAGAGTAACCCACCTGCTGTCCATAATGTCCCTGCAAACTCCCTCTCAGGCAGCAGAGATCAAAATCCGCTCTCCAATTCTGCCTCAGAGTAAAGCCAAAAGCAGCATGCTTCCAAGGAACATGTAATTCCCCCTGTAATTTCATGGCCACCTACTCCAGGTTTGAACTAGACATGTCTGAAAAGCATGTTTCTATAAGAGGCTTGGACTAACGAGAAGATTACATGGGGTTTTTTTTGCAGGGAAATGTTAGCTTGCCTTGGTGGTGCTCTGAGACAGGCGGAAATAATACAGGGCAGTGTTGGACCTGCGCTAGCTACAGCCCCTTGTAGGACACTGCTTCTGCAGATTGCAGCTCTCCGTCTTCCACCCCACAGCTGACCCTGAGCGTGGGCTGAGCTCAGTCGCGTGAGGCTGCGAAGGCCATGGTGACACATTCCTGGACAAAAGCATGGGAAAGAAAAGCAAAAGCAGCTGGGAAACTTTTGCTGCACCTCAGAGATTAAGATGTGTGCAGCAACCTCTGCGTTCTCCCCTTCGGGCTGTTACTAACACAAAACATGGCTCCACCAGAGAACATTGATCAAATGAGTGCAGACCAGAAGACGGTTACCTTCTGCAGGTCAGGATACAGCCACAGAACAAGACAGTAGAGACCTAGGGTTTGATTTTCCCCCATAGGATTGTCCTGATCTGAGACACCACAAAACAAACGGTGCTTGGGTTTAATGAGGCCCCATTGACCAAGACTAGACAGGTTGAGCAAGCCATGGGATGGGCCTCCTCACCAGACAAGGCCAGTTTGCGGCGTGCCTTCCTGTCCTTGGCGCTGGCGGCTCCAACACTAAATCCAATACCCAGTGCAGTTATTTTGCTGGTTAGTCAAGCACCGCAGGTATGAATGGTGCTTGACTAACAACATGAAGCAAGTCTTGGCCCTGAGGCATTCATAGTCTAAGACTTCGATCGTGGCAGGGAAGAAACAGACAAATTCCTGGCCTAAACAGATTTTGTGACAAGGTACGAGCTGGAAAAGAGCAAGGAAGGCTAACAGAGTCCAAGCGAGATACTTCAGCGCTTGGAGGGCATCTCCGGTTTTATCGCTCCCTATCCAAATAATCCTCTTTTCCCCATTTAGCCCATCCTGAAAGATCTATTCAGTCCTTGTGGATGAGGATCTGCATCACCTCCTCTCGAGCAGAGGCTGCAGCAAGGCTCAGGTCTATTCACCTCTCACATGGGATCTCCTTGTGCAGCTGTGAATGCTGATGCTCAGGAAAAGAGGAGGAGAGAGGAGAGCCAGGAGTACAACGGTAACTATCAGATTTGCTTCTCGTCTCTGGTTACGATGTCAAGTGACATGGCTAGTTTGAGGATTTACACCAAGCAAAGCAGTGGATTTGGGGAAAGAAAGTGTAGAAGGGGGATTAGACGGCAAAGTCCATCAGAATGGGGTGTAAACTACGTAAACATACAGACACAAGCACACACACATATATATATAATATAAAAATCCAAAGCAGTCAAAAATGAGTAATAAAAGACTACTGAAAATTAGCAGAACTGCATTTCTGAAGGCAGGGAGAGAAATGTGGGAAACGCTTAGTTATTAGCACACACAGATGCTTTGCAACACAGTTCTTCACAAATCCCCCAAGTAAATCTGTACCTGGAATGGGAATAAATGGAAATATTGACTGTTCTCTTATATTCTCTTTGCCAGCTTCATTTCCCAAAGTGCCTTATATTTAAAGGACAAAAGATTTGACCTCAGCATTGGCTTAGTAGGATGAAGACCCTGTCTGTTAGCTGGCTTTGGAAATTTCTGTTAGGAACTGAAGAAGCTTAAGATGCAAAGAAAAGCCATAAAAATGGTTTGGATACACTTAATTTGAGTGCCAGTTGCTTTTTTCTATGTTTTTTTTTCTTTGTTGGGTCCATCATTTAACATACATTATAAGATAAAATGAACCCTGGCGAGGTAACGGTTGCTTACTTACCAAAGAGGCACAGTTCTGGATACCACCTGAAATTTCAAGCTTCCACATACTGCTCTGCCAGCCATTTGGGTAGTCAGCCTTCCTGACCTACAAGCTGTCTGTGCAGAGCTGAAAGCCACAACACCTGTACCACATCCCTCAGAGAACCAAGAAGCCCTGGCAGTGGCTCACGGACGAAGGATAACTACTTCTCCTTGTGTTTAACCTTGCAGCTTGCAGGACAAAGCAGGGCTGGACATGCCATTAGATCCAGGAGCAACCTCTGCATGTTTGCAGCAACCTTCCTTCACACAGCCTGCACAGGGACCATCCATCCAGCCACCCTAGTCTAAGGTTGTATTAGGGGAGCCAGCCTGCACTGATGGCTCACTTTTGGGCTGGTCAGAAGCCACCATTGCTGCACAATTGCATTCTCCGGTTTCTAAATCCCAGTAGTTATTAAATCTTCCCTACCTGGCGGTTGTTGCTAGGCAAGAGGTATCCTGCAAGTGCTCCATCACTGAGGTCAATTAAATGCTATCCTCAAGCAAGCTGCTTTGAACTGGAGCCTGTGTGTAAGCAAAGAGACAAGATCCTTGTTCTCTTCATTAAAGAATGATTTGAGATGTTGATAGACACGAGCTTTAGTCACAGCTTTTAATTTCCTCAGAGTGGAAAGGAGGTTTGGGCAATAATTTTTAGGACTAAGCAAGGACACTGAGTTTTTAAAGAGAAAGAAAATGCATCCAAGATAATGTACATCATTTGAAACACCAACGCAGAAAGGTCCGCCCACCCGCTCCTCCCATGCATCACTTTTTCATCTGAAATGAGCATGAGTGTTGAATGACACTGTAGTTTATGCCCATGTAAATGGCAGGGTCCCTAGCTGTACCAACAGAATGAGGCACATTTCTCTTCAGATTTGGGATTTACTGCAAAAGAAGGAGAAAGATAGGAGGGTTGCTAAGGTTTGAAAGAGAGAGTGAAGCAGAGAAGGCAAAAAAGGGAAAGAAAAGATCACGGGTAGGCTTAAAGGTAAGGATGCTTTCTCACTGATAATAAATGTGCCAAGAAGGCTGAATTCATTTAAGAAGGTCATTGCAAAAAAGTCAGATGAAAAATGTTTTGATAATTGAAATCAAAAGTTTTGTGCATATTATTCCGTCCCGGGTCTCTGTCAGGTCAGCCAACCAGCTTCTGGGTAAGCAGCACTGCAGCTTGTCAAGGAACGTGCCTCGGAGCCAGGACCCCTGCACCCGCGCTGCACGCAGCCCTGCACAGCTCCATCAGGCAGACACGGCCGGGGAAGCAGCCTTGGACCGGCCAAAACAGCTCAATAACCTGGGGAACTGCTTACCCAGGGATTGAGGGAATACCCACTGGGATTGTAGTTGGGGTTTCCCTCATTTCAAAGCCCCTGGATTTCCTTTCAGACCAGCAGGCAGAATTCTATTTTAAAAAAAATTAACATGCAATGCTATTTTTTATTTATTTTTTTTTTAGAAATTCCAAATCCAGAATGTTAATGTAACAGACTATTCATGCTTCATTCAATCCTAGTGGGTACCTAAATTAATTTTTGTAGCAATTTTTTTTTTTTTTTGTCAATGAGAGACAGTTTAGGAGACACTATGCTTATGATGAATTTATTGAATAATTCAGGCAGAAACAAATATTTAGAAAATGTCAGATCGTGATCATTTTACTTTGAGGTTTTGGTGTATCATTCTGCTGCAGCACTGTAAAGCTGAAGAAAACAGAGGAAAACACTTGGTGGTGTCAATTCCTTCGCTAGATTGGGCAGCGGTGTGGGAAAATCCGCATCTTACTACTCAGTGAAATGGAAACTAGAACCCACCTGCCTTTCAGACGCTGAGCCTGTCACCACCAGCTTACGGAGTTGCTGGCTCAGGGTGGTTTCATGTATTTTAGTGTATTTTTAAAGAAATGTATTTTGGAGCTACAGCATCCACCTCAGAGATGAGGAAGTCCAACATTGCCCTCCCGCATCTGGGGTGTACCCCCCAAATGCTAGGCTTCCGTGGGAAGGGGGAAGAAATATCATGACCATGTCAGTCTTCAGTATCCAGAAAAAACAGTGTGATGCTGTGCCTGGATGTAAAAAAATTTGGAACTTTTTTAAAGAAACATGAATCTCACCTTTCCTCTTGCTGTGTTCCACCTCCTCCTGCTCAGACTGCAGCAGAAGCTGCCGAAGGCCTCTGTGAAATGCTCTATAAATTATTTCATTTAACCTGAAACACAGTTTCACAGGTTCTTCTTTTGGTGTGAAAAACAATGTTTGATTTTGGGTTGGTCCAAAATGGATAACTCTTTATTGTATTATAATCCTACAGTAATACAGTGCCTTATTTGATTCCCCCCCTCAAACAGTTCTCCACCAGGAAAAAATGAAGCCCTTCCTCTGATTTCTGTGCAGGCATCCTGCAGGCAGTAGTGGGCAATTTGCTATTTGTCATAGGATGGTAGCATCTTGAATACGCATCTCAGCTGGCGAACCATTTGTCTTTTCAAATCTGCATTCCGCACCCTCTGGGTATAGCTGGCACCCCAAACTAACACACTGGAGTAACGGGGGCCGCCTGCAGTCATATCCACGTTTCCCAAAATGCAAAATATTTGGATCTGTGGGCTTGGTTCTGACCCAAAAAGCACGAACATTTTTCCCTCCGTTCTCCTTCCCCTCTGAAGGACCTTTCCCAGATTGCGGTGGCTGTGTCGTGTCGAGGAGAAGGCACCCACAAATTCTTTCGGCCAGGCCCAGTGCCAGGAAAACCACGGCAGGTATTTCTTACTGACTTCCTTTCTCAGCAGCAGTTTTCAAGGGTCTTTCCTCAGTGCTGTGGAAGTCCCTACAGGTGACGTGCCATAGGAGACCTTCGGGCTGCTGGAAAAACCTTATGTAGAAGCCAGTGTGATTTTAGAGCCAGAGTTCAGACATGGTTTGTTCCCATTTCTGGGGCTGCATTCCTGCCCTCGCAGGAGAAGTGACAAATGCTGCCCGTGAGAGAAGACTGTAGTACACAAAAAAACCATTGGGTAAGAAAACAAATGTTAATTACATAAGCTAAAAAAAAAACCCCACCCAGTGCACAGAGGAAATCACAGGCAACTGCTGAATTTTCCTGCTACTGTATCTCACTTCTTTTTATTGGTAGAGCTTCCCATAAGAAGAGCCAAGCTACTCACGTATGTCAGGATTTGCCAGGGTTTTCATCTTTTCTGCTGTGCCAGAGGGACCGGTGGCAAAGGAGCCTGACAGTGGTTTTATCCAGCTTTAACATGAAGTGGAACAATACGTCCTGGCAAGGATGCAAAATGGGGGAGTCAAGTCATCACAGCACATAATTTCTCCCTCAGCTTCCTCCTGCTTCCCTTTTTTCCCTCTCTGGACAAGCTACTTAACTGCAGTCATCTTTAGTTGCCTTATTTTTGTGTTAGAGACAGAAATATCTGTGCCACGTTTCCATGCCTACTCATATTTACGGAGTTTGTTCTGAAATCCTGAGCTGAAAAATCAAAGGAAAGGGTTGCTAATAACGTGACAGCAAAGCAGTCTACCTCCTGCATCCCTTGTTTTGCCCTGAGCCTTATCTCCCAGGAGAACAGTTATTCAGAAAGGGAGGTCAATAAAACCCTAAAGACAAGCTAACTCAAAAGTTCGTATTTCTTATAGTCTTTAATGATGTTCAATGACATGAAATTGTTACCATGGAAACTAGTTTAACAAAGGTGTTATATGTGCTCTTTCCAAGGTTCAGACGAGGCTCTTGCCTCTACCGGTGAAGTTTCTTAGAAGAAGGGATGACTTTTCAATGTCCTCATGGGTCAAACAACAGCTATCTGAAAATCTGCAGGCCAGTAATTAGATGTTTGCCTGACTTCACTCAGATAGGGCATCCATTGTTCCCAGTGCCTTCCTTTTTAAGTAATCAGTACAATTTTAAAATACTATTAGTTGAAGACCCTTCAGGAAATGCTGGAAATGAATATAGCATGAAACTGGACCTACCAAATCAATTATTTTCTATTACTTTGCTGCAGGCTATTTTAGAACAGAAAAGATATGAACTGGACATTTAAGATGGAGTTCATTGATTTTGTTGGATGCTGAGAAAACAGAGCATTCAAAATCTTTAGGGATTTGATGACGGTCCTACTCTCATTGTCAAAAGATATATTTCTGTGGACCGTGCTTCTGAATTCCATCTGGAATGTATAGCAGGTGATTTATTCTTCATAGAATATAATTACTGTTATGTAATATTCCTATTCCGTGCAGCTTAGAATTATATTAAATAGCATGAAGACAGAGAGAGAGAGAGGGAGGAGGCCTTTGGCAGTCGGGATGGAGAGATTTGCTCAGGAACTCCAACACCAGCAGTGGCTATGAGGTAGGAACAGCGGCGAGATCATCTGTTGTGCCAAGGCGAGCGCGGCCCTGCAGGAAGCCTACAAGAGGCAGAGGGCTGCTCAATGCAAGTTGTGTAGGTACGCTATACTCAAGGACGGGCTGCCTCAGGAAGGCCAGCTTGATGAAGAGATCCAGGATGACACAAATATGAAAGTCTAGAAAATAAGAGCTGCAAGGAGAAATGGAAGGATGGGTGGTTCTTTAGCCAAAGAAGAGAGCGTGGAGGAGGGATGTGGGAAGGGTCTTCAAATACTTCAAGGGTAGCTATAAGCAGGAAGGGACTATTTGTTGGGAGGGGGTGGGGTGTGAGAAGGACAAGGAATAACGTGTTTAAATTACACATGGCAAAATTCAGATTTGGCTTTAGGGGTGGGATTCATCTAAGTATATGTAGACATCTACCGTGTAAATACCCCATCGAAGCTTCAGCCATAACAGTGGAAAGAAATAGTCACGTACAGAGCACAGATCATCTCATCCTAAAATAGACGTCTAAAATAGTGCTTTCACAACACCTCGTGCTTTTCACCCACAGCAATGCAAACCTGTTTCTTGCACCCAGCACTTCCAAACTGGTTCCTGCTCTCACAGCCCTAAACGTTAAAGTTTACGAATCCGCCGTGTATGCAGGACTAGGTGCCGGGGGCTGCTAACCCTGCTAATCCGAGTTTGCCAGGAGCAGGAGCCGGCTGAACCACGACATCCAATTAGCGCTGTGACCGCGAGCCCCTATTTAGCAGTTGTAGCACACCACTGTGAGCACTAATGGCCCCGTTAGAAAGACCGCACGTTTGTGCAGAATATAAATTTCCCTGTTTCCTGCTGTCGCGTGCTGGGAATTGGCTCTGGGTCGTGCTTCCTATGAATGCTTTCAGGAGGAGAAGGGGAAGAAAGGAAGAGGGGACATCACCTTGGTGAAAGACAGGTTTTCGCTTGCAGTCCAAGCTGAGTGCGTGTCCATGGATGTCCGTGCAGCATCATGGTTTTGGAGATCAGGAGGATTAGTGTGTGATGACCAGGTTTATATAATCGAAGCAAAATTATAGCTTTGGTTGTCAGAGGGTAATAAATTGACTGCATCACTCAGAATAATACCTTCCCTTCACCATATTGAGTTCTCTGCCACAGACACTCCTTTTCCTTCTATGTAATTCTTTATTCCAGTATTACCAATGCAAAAAGCCAGCAGTGAATTTTTTTTCCTTGCAACGAGCTGACATACACACACAGACAGAGAGACACTTACCTGCTCCTTGTTTCTTTTCCTTTGATAGTGCTTGTAACAACAATGCAGGGATGCTTGTAAGGGGTAATGGCAAACAGTAATAAGGGTGCATATTGGTACAGTATTATTGTCTTTTAAAGAGAAAAGCAAATTGCAACAGCTGTATCATGAGGAAAGAAAAAAACCTCTCCAGCCGGAGCAAATGGAAATGACTGCGCTGTGCCCATCTCTTTTCTAAACCACAGAACTTGGAAGGGCTAAAGGTTGGTTTTAATGACGTCTTGATGAAGTGTAGGAAAGGATACTTTTACTACCCAGAAAGTACAATCCCACAGCACACTTTACTTAGAGCAACGCTCTGAATGTTGAGCTGTGGATAAGCCACCCTGCCTTTGAGACTCTGGCAAGCTTCTGTATATTTTATCAGATACAATAAATAAACACCAACCAAAGGAACAAACAGTCAGGGTCAGTACACAGAATTCAGGTCAGCCCACTGGTACTTGTAAAACACAGTAAACATATGTTACACCATTAAATCAATACATGAGAAGATGAGGTGTTATCAGGAGGCAAGCAGCTATAGATACCTTCTAGTTTAATTGTATTTCTGCAGTGCTGTAAGCTATTAGAGGTGAGTAAATATGCCAGCGTAAAGGCTTAATGATGACTTACTCTAGCGCTTCTGTAACACTTTCCATCTTCAGAAAGCCACCCGTCTGAGACACGTAGGTAAATATTAACCCTGCTCTACAGCTGACTTATTTACAAGCTATCAGCAGGCAGGTTATGCCGGCGGGCTGCAGAGACTAATTTATAGCTCAGCCATGGGGACTCACTTGGTTTGTCTACACCTCGGAGTAACTTCATACCGTCACTAGTCCTTCTTCAGCCTGTGGACGGAGTTTCCCTCGTCGGCCAGCTCCTGCGGTGGGAGGATAACGGGGAGGTGCCTGCAGGACCCCCGCCAGCCTCCTCCCCTCTGGATTTCATGGCTGCTCAGGTCCGGTCTGCCAGGCCAGTTTGTCGCCCAGCTTCTTAGCAATTGCTAGGAACAGCCAGGGACACTTTATTTTAACTTTGGAAGAGCCTTCAGTTTACTTGCCAGAGAAAAGAAGGTCCTGACCTCATATTCCCAAGTGTAAACCTGGAGAAATGATGCTGAAACCACTGGGGTTGCAGCTTTAGGGCCAGAGTGGTTACAAAGGAATCAGTTCCTTATTACGTATTGATCGCGCAGAGGATCTGGTTCTTGCTGTCTTACAAAGAGTCAACCAGAGAAGAAAGGACATTTCATTAAGGAAATAAATGTTTGGTGTGGATTGTTCCAGAGCCTAGCAGACTGCATAACAAATGATTTATGGCCACTTTTAACATCTTCCCTGGTAGGCTAATAACACCGTAACACACAACATCTATCATTTCCTAACTCACTGTAACCAGTTAAAAAGAGGGTCTTTAAAGACAAATAGGTGATACTTTCCGGACAACGGCTTATTGGCATAGCTGTTCTTGCTGTCTTGGGAATGGGATGCCACTGGTGATCACGGACGGGCTTGCAAGGTCTGTGGGGTGGATGGCACACAGCACAGCCACGTGCCGGGTGCTGCCGTGGGCAGCCCGGCTGCGCGGAGCGGGAAGCAGTCGGCAGAGCACGGCAGGACACAGCTCTGATCCCAGTGGGCAGAGAGCCAGCGCCGTGCTTCGGTTTGCAGGCTAAAGCACACACATTCTGAGGTAATAAAACTGATTTGGTTAAGTCTATTTAGCCTGGATGTACTGAGATGTTAATGGCGCTTTACGGCACTGTGCATTAATGGGATGACTGGTGAACGCACATTTTCATTCCCTTTCTGCTATTTAACTTGCCAGTGAGTCACTTCTGCTCCTTGCACAGGCCGGTATTTGATAGCATCATTAGACAGTGTGATTACATCATAAATCACACTGTGTTAAAGCAAATCCCCAACTCTGTAGAACAAACATAGACGTGCTTTGTGAGTACCTGCATGTCTGTGAGTCTCTATCTTTCCCTGACAGTACTAGTTATATTTGGTCCCATTCTTCTCTGATGTACTTTACCCTAAGAGAAAGCATTCAGTTGCAGGGGCTACCTAAACTTTTTGCTTGCTAGTTTTAACTTTGTGAATTACATCCAAAATGAATCACTAAGATGAGTCTTGATGAAGCTGAGAAAAGCTATCTGCACTAAAGGAACAAGTCCTTCCATCTTCCAACTCTCCTATCTGGAAAACTTACTCAAGACTCCGTAGGGTCAGGTCAGGGGTGTAGTACGGCCACAAAGCCAGCACCGATGGATGCAGTCAGAAATCAAGGAAGGTCAGGTGAAGTGGTCAGGAACAGAGAAGCAGGTCAAAGCTAAAGGAGTTCAGAGGCAGCAGCATCATGCAGAGCCAAAAAGTGGGAGATTGAACCAACGACCAGGAGCAAGAATCTGGAGCATAACAGTGGCCCAGAGTCGGACCAAGCAACATCAGGGCATCCCTGCAGCCCCCCGAGGACAGTCAAGGGGCTGGTGACCGACTGTAACTTGATTGCCTGGGACCCACAGGTTGAGCTCAAAAAGTCCTCGACATTTTGGCTGGTTAAAAGACTTTGGAGCAAGAGGAGCAATGAGCAATTTGGAGACCTCCAGCACAGCAGCGCAGCAACAGCACCGTGGTGCTTATGTTGCACTGTGGTGAGCTGGAAGGGAGCGTCAGAGCTGAAAACTCAGTGGGGTTCCTGTGAGCAAGCACGACGATGCCACGTGCTGGGTATGCTGCTGGGCCACGGCCTTTGCTGTTGACTTGTGCCTGCAGCACATCAGAACAGGCTTGCTGAAGTTTGTACAAAGAGGTACTCATGCTAGCATTTGCAAAGGCTGGAGTACAGTCGTACACTGCCTACACCCTCTCACGGTCATGGTCAGTTCTGTGTGAATCATGTTACCATTCAGATACTGTTGTAGTTCATCACAGAGGCCCAGTTTTCATTAATATTGCCTCCACTTATTATTCAAACATGTGCTTTTACTATCCATCTCATACATTTTTACATTATTTTTTTTTCATTTCTTAATATGCAGAAGGTAACCTGATTACAGCTTTGACCTTTAAGACAAGGCATAGCTTGTTTTTTAAATGCCATTTTCTGTATAATGTACACATAAGAGTAACCTTATTTGACACAATTTCTGGTTATTGGTGACACAAAGCATAAATATCCATGCACAGAGACTATAACCAAATGCACTGCTGAATTAAAATATGTTAGCACTAATCACTCAGACCTTTGGGCACAGGCACCGCTCACGTAACAGCGTTAGAGCCAGGAATGGATTCCTCTGTGAGAACTGTGGTTGTGGGTTTATCTTGCCTTCATCTTCCAACAGGACCTCCGAGAATAGAAAATTCAGGATATACAATGAAATGCATGGCAGGAATATAGTCTTATTCAAAACCACCATGCACAGATTATTCTGATATATGGGTCAGTGAATAGAAGAAACCGTCAAAGTTGTGGTGGAGTCTAGAAGCCAAACTGCCAAAGGAGAAAAACAACTTACAGAGGGAAGTGTGAAACCTTGAAAATACAAGAAGGCCGAGTACTAGAACAGGCAACATCAACACAAATGCCCTTCAGCCATGACATTTGGATTCCATTTGCACAGCACCTTAAGGTGCAAACAACCACAGAAAATCTTACTTGATCAAAATGCTTTTTAAAAATTCTGGCTGCCACTAGTAGCTAACAAACTGAAGACTTTGTTTTGGTGATTAATATTTGTTAAACAACCGAGGCACTCCTTGGGCAATGACCTTCAAGAGTGGAGAAGAGCAAAAGTCAAGAAAGTGTGACTGAGCGTGTGGAAACTGGAGTCCGAGTAGCTCCAAGTGCCTCTTTACACCAGCCCCAAGAGGAAAACAGCTTCTCAAATTCAACCTAGCCATTTCCTCCATGGACACGTGCCCACGGCTGTAGGGTTCTGCCTCCGAAGCGGCAGAGGTTACCTTGCAGTGGCAACAGTGAGTGCTGCCCTCGGCCCTCGGCTTGTCCTCTCGCAGAGGTTTCACCCTCCTGCCCACCAAGGAGAAGGCTCACCTGTCTGGGCTTAGCGTGGTTAACCGGTATCTACTGCAGTGCTGTGGGGTGAGTCAAGGCGTGGTACATACAGAAAGCTGCTGTGCGGTATTTTCCATCACAAGTGCTCTTCGTGTGACCTATTCTTTCAGTGTATATATATATATATTTCCTATACTTTCTCTGAAGTAACGCACAACTCCACATTTCAGTTCTCTGAAGTCACTCAAAATCCTACAGTAATGTAGAAACTTACATCCCTCAACACATTTATTTATTAAATTCATCCAATTCTAACAACTGCCAAAGCTTAACTTAAAATCAGAGGAGCTGATACATCCTCCTTTCTTTATGCTTTGTCCAGACCTTGACCGCTCAGCACCTTGAACTGATGAACAAAGATCAATTTCTTAAAATAACTGCAGCAAACATTAATTTCATTCTTTTCCGAAGTAGCGTTCCACACTTTACAGCAGGCAGTGCAAGGGAACCTCCAGCACCCTCTGTTCCCATGCTAACTCCAAGCCTGAAAGGATTAGTATTGCCTGTAGCAAGTTTTTTGCTGAATTGCACACATATTACATTGCTTCCTAAATAACCACAACTATAACTACGCTGACCAAAACCAGACAGTACAGCAGCTGTAGGAAATAAAGGCAAGTAAATTAAGATGGTCAAAGGGAAAGAACATTGTGGACCTTTTGAACCCTAATATTCAAGACAGGCTCGTAGTTAGATGAAGTATGCTTGTATCATTGAGGCACTCAGAGTAGTAGTTTGAAAATATTTTGTGCGCATTTTCATGAGTAATTTATTTTACCGTGAATGTGGGATTGGAAGATGTTAGGAAGTAGCTAAGCGTAACTATTATTTGGCAAGTAATAGCAGACAACACATGCTTGGGAATGTGCTGTGAAAGCTTTCTGTTGCTACAGCCAACTCGTAGTCCTTAACACTTGAGGATTTTGATATTTTAAATACATTAAAGAAATTTATTGACTCTTTGATGTTTTCCAGTTTACGAGTTCTCTGAATAGTGTTGTTAGAAGGATTTAACTGGGATTTTAAGCAGTTTTTTGGTCAGACGTCATTAACGTCTACATTCATCATCATAGGTTTCTCACTATGTTTTTATGTGTAACAGAATAAAGATAGCAATAGAGACAACTTGACAGAGGTGAAGGTACTAGAGATAGTGCAGTTATCAGCTGAATCACACATAATTTGATGAAATTAATTGGGAAATTTTCAAAAAGTGATCCTGTTCCTGTCATTATGGTAAAAGACCTTCCAATCACACAGTTACGCTGGGGCTGTTCTCATGGCAATCAGCAGGAGTCAGATGTACAGAAAACGGCTCTTGGTTTTGTTTTTGAAGAACTGGCTCATTCAGAATGTGCTTCAGGGGTTTTGTTTTTCTTACAGGGGTAAAGTCACTGATTTCTGCTTTGCTACGCCTTGCACATCTAGGAAAACAGATTAGGCAATGTTGTTTTCTTTCTGTACCTCGTGTGTGGGAGGAGAGCAAATCTCTCTGACCCATTCCACCCACCACACTTCAGTTAGCACTGGGCAGCACCGCTATCAATCTCACCGGCTGAATTCAGGGAACTCAAAATTGTCACAGGCATGAAACATTCCAGATGTAGGAGGAAAATAAGAGTTGTCTTCCCCTGTCTTAACCCAGCATGGGCTGGTGTCTGTAAGTGTTATGGTGGCAGTCTCATGGGGAGAGCTTATAAGTGTCCGTTTCAGAACTGGAGATAATTAAGTGACATTTTGGAGGATGCGCGTTGTCACAGGCAATTCCCTCTCACACCGGGGCAGCTAGAGCAAAGCCTATGGAATTACATTCTATATGCATGGGAAAGGGGTGTTCCCAAGGCAGTGTCTACAACAATTCCTTGCTAAACTCTGAAAAAAATAATAAAGCAAACCAAAAGGGCCTGCAAAACTCTCAGTATACATCAAAGACATCAGTACACAGCTTGTATAGACACTCCGGAACAGCACAGTTAAAGATTTTTTCTGCTCAAAGTGGCTTTCAGGCTAAAGCCTCAATCATTGCCTGAATTGTGGTTTCCCTTAGCTGTCCCGCATGGACCTATGGAGAAGTCATAGCTGTGCAGTGCTCCACTGGCACGGGCCGCCGTCAGCTGAGGGCAAGAGGACCCAGAGGTCTGCTGGCAGCGGTCCTCTCCAGAAACTGTTACCTTTACAGCTGTATTAATTTTTGTGAGAAACTGCCGCTTGCATGCGCCTGCCGTAAATGTATTCCCACCATAATTGTGCTTCCAGGACAGAAGGAAAGGTGATATACGGCTGGGGTAGAGCACAGAGGCACAAGGCCTCTGTCTCCATGGTCCTAGCCCCTGAATGATCCTACAACTAGATAGAGGGGGTTGGGCCACCATGAAAAGGCCCATCTTAGGGAAGAGAGGGGATGTTGCAAGGCCACATTGGACATGCTGTGAGGTAAACATCATGCCTCAAAAACGGGCTTCTCTGGGTTAAGAAAATGATGTGGCCTTGCATTGTTAAGTGCTTTACATGTCCTGCAGGAAATGAAAAAAAAAAATAAATCTCAAGAATTCATAGTAAGTATTGCCTGAAGAAAGTAGTTTCCATTTAGGAGCAACTACATTGCTGGCATAATTAGGCACAGCTCACATTCCCCAGAGAAAATGTGATGAAACACGCAGTGCAAGGAAAGAAATGAAATAGCCCCATGATTAAATCTCCACCAGCTACCTCCACACCAATTTTTTCATATATTCACCTCCTAGAAAGTATTTCTTACACCTTGGGGGATTCTTTCATATACTTTTGGATTAATGAGAATCTCTTCCAGTAACATTCATCACTTAGTAATGATTTGTTTTTAATATATCAGCTCACAGCAGCACCTTTCAAATGGGAAAAGCATTTCCAGAGTACAGCTATTGCCTGGCTAAATTGTGGACAAAATTGTGCGGAATATCTTAATTTAACAACAGAAGGCTCAAACAATGCCCTTAAGTGTGAAAAAGAACAGAGAAGGAATAAAATCATGTTCGTGTTTTGCATTTTTATTGTGCATCACATGCTCAAAACACTAAACGGGATTTAGCTCATTAATCCTTTCACTACCGGTACAAGAAGAGTAAATATTATTTCCTCCACAGCTAGACATGTTGTTTTCAGAAGGCTTGAGCACTCACAGGCTCCAGCATGAGCCGTACGTATTTATCATCTTACAGAAGCAGGGCTGCAGTGAGTTGGCCTGGCCACTCAGCCATCTACTAGTGAAACCACAACCCTACTAGACCAGCACTTGAAAAATCTGCCAAGGCCCTCTGCTCGTACAACTTTTCCATCTGCCAACATCCAGGCGAGGGTCTTCAATTTCTGCAGAACCCAAGGCTTAATTGGAAAGTAATGCTTTTGACCCTGTAGTTGCATACCTGAGCTGAGTGTAACTTTAAATGCTGATCCACTCCTAAGTGAGATCACTGCTTCTCTGGCCACGCAGACCTTTGCCAAGGGGTGAGACCCCTACCTTCAATTAGAGCAGAAGGCAGCGTTAGACACATCCTGATGTTGCAATCGAGGATATATGGGAAAGATGGCATGTGAGAGCTCCCATGACTCATGACATAGGGCTTTGGGCAGGTGCATGAGTAAAGGGTTATTCAGAGAAAGGACTTTGAGGAATTAAGGTGGAAGGAAGCTCTTCAAATGGGTCCGCTTCTCATTTACCAGAAGAAGACACAATAACTTAGGGTCTCAGCTCAGGGTCTAGGGCAGAAGTGTGGAAGAAATCCTGTGACCACAGGACTGGTGAGAGACACAACTTCACACTTGCGTTTTGTCCTCAACACGAGTTTTGTTGTTCATCTTTGCCTTGTAGGTGTCACAGACCAGAGGCATGAGAGGTACGGTCTGAATGGATGGGAAGCAGAGTGGAAAAACAGAAGAAACTGATAGAACAGTTTCCAGTTTTTTATAGCTTGATAATAAAAGATATTCTTGTGGGAAAGACAGGTGAGAAATCTGAAGAGAGAAAAAGTCAAGATAAAACCATGCTATGGAAAGAGAGAAGGGAAGAGAGAGATATTAAGAAAGAACAAATCTTAAGAATGATTAATTTCATGACAGAAGACAAACGGAGTGAAGCTTTAGAGACAATGAAGATAGGGACAAAAAAGGAAGATTATGTAGGTAGTCTTTAAAATGTATGAGTGAGAAAGTATTGGCAATATAGATCAGAATGCTACAAACAGCATACCAGCGCGTAGCCTTGTCAACAGCAGTGGCCCAGCCTGGGACATACACTCACACCAGGGTTACTTTGGCTCAGATGAAAAGCTTTAATACAGTTCTGATGAACATTCTTGTGCTGGATAATAAGAAATGTGTATTTGACATGGATCAAAGCAAGATATGATGGAAGAACCATATCCATTCCATAAAAATAACTTTTAGCATGTTTTCCTTGCAACCTCAGAGAACATCTGAAGCAAAACCCGTGAAGATAGTATATGCAAAGAGTGCCTTGCCATTTTGTTGTTTGGCTTCCAGCAATATGTAGAGTGATTTATTTTTGCTTTTTATTTATGGTATGGTGGTTCCATGCCTAATTTTTCTTAGGCCTTCCATTTCTTCCCAGGCTCTTACTCTCTTTTGCCATTACTTTTGCCATTTGGAGCCAAGACAGCAATTATTTATTCAAGCAGACCACTGATAATTTTGATTGAATATGAAGCATGGAATCAAGTTCCTGATTCATCTTATGTCAGCTTTCTTTTTTCCCTATGATCTTAATCGTTGTCTTTTTCCTAGTTAATACTTCGCAATTTCTTTACAGAACATGCTGGCACATTTACTTTTTTTTTTTTTAATGCTTTTTCTATGTCTTTTGTTTCCTTTATTCCTCCGTGCTCTTCTCTGTATCTCTGTTTTAACCACTTCGTGTTGCTTAGCAACACTCAGAATGACACCAACAAGGTAAGGTCCCACTACTTCTAGCAAGCCTTACAAGGAACAAAAATATAATTTAACTTCACAGTCCCAGTGAATTCATTTCCTCAGAACAGCACTGATCTCAAATTCGCGTCCCATTAATTGGATGGTTTTCTACAAAACCTATGAACAACGCAAACACACACAAGCACACAACGTTTCAGAGGATATTCGGGTCTTCCAGTTTTGCTCTGACATTGTTAACCTGTTGAGATAATAAGAAAACTAAAAGAAGAGATAAGGATTTAGATCCTGGCTTTCCTGACACGCAGATCCAGAGACTCCCCTGCAATAGAGATGATCAAACTGCTACTTCCAGTTATGAATCCAAACTTTATAAAAGTTGGAAGATGTTTGGATTGGGACACTTAGTCTGGCTGCAAATCTAATCAAACACCATCTAGACATTTCTAGTAATCTTTTTAACATCCCAAATTTTAGACCATGCTGCTTTCTTCCTTGGCATAATAGAATAGAAACAAAACAAACGAGTAAAGCTACTTTTTTTTTTTTTTTTTAATTTACAATTGTTTTGAACAAGTTTTTTAACCAGAACTATTATGAAGGAAGGATAAGAAATGTAGTTCCTTATCTTTCACAAGCTGTGATAATTCCAAATCACAGAACAGAACACTATCCTTAGAATATGGCTATGCATCGAGCAAAAAATAGGCTTTAAAAAAATGTGGGTTTTTTCCCCACAATATCACTTTTGCAAGGTAAAACTCATATGCACTTCTGATCTTCATTGAAATGTTCTACTTTTGAGGGGGGAAATGGAAACCAATGTTTTTTTATTAAAAATATGCTTTTAAAAATCACTTCCTGGTTAAAAAGATTTATGTTTTGAAATCTGAACATGTTTGGGATTTGATATTTACACATCTTCCTATAATCATTAAAAATGTTCTTTTGAAAAATTACGGGCACTTCCTGAAATATGTTGGGGGGGGAGGGGGGAAGACATTTATTCAGTAAAATTCCTTGGAAAATAACTAGCATTTTCACACTAGCTGCAGAACAAAGCTAATTTCCAAACTAGCAAGCCCTCACACTGGACTGAGAAATCCTGGCTCTGGATTTCTAAACTATGTGTATAAAAACCAGAGAGGAAGAATGCAATACTTATTCTTATATCTAGACACATATCTTTAAAATAGATTCTTTGATCTTTAGTCATACAAAACTTCAATTAACTTAACTATTTGATTTCACTGGGCTTTTGTTCAGCCCCTGGGATCACGTAATGTCAGCCCTGGAGACACTTTTATTCAGCAAGCGGAGGTCACAATGAATAATACTTACTCAGCTAAGTAAGGCTTTTAATTAGGTTTTTTAGGGCCTGGCTCAGTAGCCCTTACTCATATTGAGTAATTATTCACTGCACAAATAGTTCTGCTGTTGCAGTCATATTAATCATCGAAAGCACTGGTGAACTAAGCCCTCAGTAAGTAACAACTCTCATATTTATCCAAGTATGGCAATTTTGCCCCAAATATCCACAAAACTGCTCTTGATTCCTGATAACCAATTGAACAACAGTATGATTACATGATATAAAATTATTATTACACTGTACATTTTTATGTTTTTATTATGAGAAGCAATGTGGCACCAAGTAACAGAAAAACTGTGTCTGTGCCAAAACTCCATATTCATCCGTATACTTTTGCTTCTAATATATCTATAAAACATAACTAAGCAAGTATATGAGGGACAGAGATTAAATTCTGAATATCCAGCAAAAAAATGTACCAGCCTAACACTAGCATACAAGCCTAGTACCTTAGTACCTTCTGATGCTAAATCTCTCTCTGGAGAGAGTTCCTGGTTCCTGGAATGAAAAAAAAATAATCTGTAAAACAGTTGAATTACATAAAAAGGAAATCAATAAATTACCTCTGTTTCTAGATATCCCTTGCTTTCCAACGAACACATGTACATAGATAAAGTCAGGATAACTTACCAAGGAACATGATCCAACAAATAGTGAAAGAAAACCAGTATTACTTGTTCAGTATTATTTATTTCTCACCATCCCTTTTCTCCCTCTTGTTTTGACTTTCTGTTGTACACAGTAAGTCTTCATGTATAGAAGTATGTATATATATGCATATATATGCCCTCCTTGAGTACATGAAGGATTATATATGGTGACTAATCCCACTCCTGTGCTGACCCTGCTACCAACTGGTTTTAAAAATAAATCCAAATGAATAGAAATGGCTTAGAATCATCCCCGGCAAAGAGACAGTAAAAATCCATTGCCACATTTTGGTTTCTCAAGTTGAAATCTGAAACCAGCTGGTGTGGAGATAGATCATTTTATATTGCTCTGGGCTTGACTCTGCTGGGGTTAATTCAGATTAAATTCCCATGGACGCGGGCAAAAGTTGCGCGTGCCTTTTGTTATTCAAAATTATCGGCTACTTAGAGTCATAGTAGCAGCCACAGCTATGGCAGCGGGGTTATTGGTGTTAAAGAGCGACTGAAGAAAGCCCACGGTCTGCGTAATGCATTTCTGTAACAACACTCGGGATTGTGAAAGCCATTAAGTCACTTCCCTGTTAACTCGGGGCCGAGGACGCAGCTATCCAGAACAGAATGGCCGCGCACGCCAAAGTTTCCAACCCTGTTCTTTACAGGAGAAACCCTGCTGCCACCTCACCGAAACCTGAGGGTTCAGGGAGTGAGGTCCAGGCTAAACCCTGTATGTATATCAGGTAATCTCTGTGCCCTCCGCTGTGCCTGAAAGTCCTCTTTAAGGCAGGGAAAACATGGACTGTCATCTCTCTACGAAGGGAACATGCTTACCCTGATGGTTACGGTGATGTAAGGAAACACGTTCCCTAACTGGGAAATGGTCTTTGCATTTTGTATCTGAGATCAGTGCTCCCTGAAAATGTTGTGAGTTTTTTTGTATTCTGGACAAGATTTGCCTTTTGGGGTTTGTTTTGGGTTTTGGTTTTTTAATGCCAACCCTGTGTTTTAAACATTTCACATTTTAGCAGGTTTTTAATCACAGCGCCACTTACAAACGTATTTATAGAATAACTATAAGCAAATCCCTCTCTTCTATCCCACTTTTTAGGTGAAGCAGCAAAATATTCCAAGTCTGACATTGCCTGTTCATAAGGTTTGTATTCAAGCTGATACTGGTAGAAGTTAGAAGCCATACCCCAAAACCATTCTGTACCAGATTTATTGTTCTTGGTAGATATCTGTAAGAACTGCAAATAAAAAAAACTTTAATAACTGAAGCTGCCTGTTTCAGACAGTAACGCCATTATCTTGCTATGTTGATGCAATTCAAGCAACAAACAACGGCAGGTCACTCGTGAAACTAGGATAAGCAAAAAAAAAAAAAA
>VXBL01010046.1:304091-359555 GCA_013400195.1 Aramus guarauna
AAAAAAAGATATTTCAACCTTGAGGTTTAAGCACAGGCTCCCTGGATAACAGTGAGTACTATATGCTATACGCTACAAAGCCAACAAAACTTCCAACAGAAGTTGTTAACCCTCTGCCTAAATGTATCTCATGCAAAAGAAGAAACTCTCTGCCTAAGTGTATCTTCATTTAAAAGAAGAAATTCTTTCCTGGCATGGCAACTCTTCTGAGGTTTATTCCATATGTAGAGCATTTCTCTTTCAGCAGGGTGTTAACATTAGCTTGGTGTTCTCTTCCTAGCTGTGCCTTTCAGTACGAAGACGCTTCTCTGTCACACGGTGTGTTATAGGCAAATAACTGATCTCTAGCAGGTCGCACATCTGCGCACAAAAGAAGTTGCAGAAGGTGGAAATGACGCTGTGTGTTTCACATCAAGGAAAGAAAAGCAGGGATCTGTAAACTAAGCATCTGGGGGAAGGTGCCCTTCAGCTCAACAAGTCAAATGAACATTTCTCACAGTGACTGGATCCTCTACTTTCTGAAAACAACACTACGTGCCCATTAAGAACAACAGTGGTGTATCAAAACAGTGGTGTATCAACAGGACAAACAGTGGGTGTAGAGGTAGCCCAGTAACATGGAATGTTTTAAAATCTTGATTTATTTCTGCTGTTTGTCAATCTTTTTCTCTCTGCATTTTTTCCCGATAGCATACACATAGAGCATGCATTTATTTTATTTTGTTCTCAATTAAAAAAATAGGAATCCTAAGAATTTAATCCCTCCAGACTTTTCATCCAGTTATTTCCACCAAATCATACGGAAGAAAACAACATTACAAATACACCAAATTAACCTCGAGTGAGTTCACGTGTCCCTAACAAATTAAATACATTGATGTTGACAAAGGAAGGAAAATTCCTATTGCAAACCTTTCTCGCTTAGTTCACATTTTGGTTTTAAAAACTTCAGCCAGACTAATCATGTCTAAGGCAAATGAAACAACTTCTTGTAAGGCTAAACAGCTGGAAGTATACAACAAATGATATTTCAGGCTCTGCAACTGTCTGCTCGAACAAGAAAGAAATCTAGCAAAGCTTTCTTCCTTGCACGCTTGCACAGCGGCAGCTGTAATCTAGTTCTGGACCAGCAGCTCCTGCCTTCTCTCCACCCCACAGGCACCCTGCGGACTGGCAGATGAAAAAAAGAGGTACGATATTACTGTACCTCCAACAAATACACTGCATCTGGGTTGTTTTGGAGGAACACGCTTTGTGGAAGTCAGAGACTTGCCTCCAGGCTGCTTTTAACACATCTCAAAGAGCGGGTCTCATCTTTCCAGGACTGAAACCACCCGATGTGAAACCGAGGAGAAAGCATTAGCCTGTGGAGCAGTGCTAAGTAAATCACCTTGGAGGATCTCCGGCACAGACATGCTCCCCATCTCGCCCCCCCCCCCCAACCCTGATGTAAGCATATAGACCTAAATCTACTGTACAGATAGCGCAAACGCCATTCAGAAAGGGTTTGGGATTCCCCTTCTTCCACCAACAACCCTGGTAACATCACCTCTAGGGAAAGAGGAGGTTCGCGGCCGGTTTGCAGTAAGGAGGCCGTCCGAACCCTCCCTTCTACGCTGGCAGAAACAGATCAACGACAGGCTACGGTGGCTCCAGAAAGAAAACCTCTGTATTAAAAGCCAAATAACGCGGAGCTACAATAATAAATACACACTATCTCAACTGGGAAATACAGTGTAAAAGGTTCGTTAAAGTTCAGCTTCAGCAATAACAATATATATATACTGCTTCAGTTCTTGATCCTGCCAAAGAGAGACTTTCCGCAAATAAAGAAAAAACCCGCTCAAACTGTATTAATATACAAAAAAAGCTACTCCGACTACAACAAACGCGGTTGAATGGGAGGGTCTTTTATTTCCTGCGGTTTTTTTTTTTTTTTGGGTGGTGGTGGTGGTATTTTTTTCTTCTTTTTTACTAAAAGGTTCGTTTAAAACGGGTATTAAAGATATAAAACGAGCACACAGGATCTGGTCGTCTCCGGCGGCGGGGCCGGTGGGCCGGAGGAGCTGCTCCCCTCAGGGCGGGCCGGGCGGCCCCCCGCCCGCCCGGGCACCTGTAACACGCTTTAAACAACAAAAAAAGCCCAAACCCAACAAAACCAAAACACGACAAGAGTCCGGCCCGGCGGCAGGCGGCCGCCCCGCGTCCCCTCACACCGCACGACGAAAAGAAGGGGCGGGGGGGAGGAGGGTGCCACCGGGAGAAGCTACTTGGCGGCGGCCGCGGTGGTGGTGCCGGCGGCGGTGCTTCGGCGCTGCTCCATGCCGTTGGGCAGGAAGCCGGCGATGATGGGCACCGGCCAGATGAGGGCGGCCACACTCCACACGATGATGACCAGAGTCATGAAACAAGCCACCAAGGTAGACTCGATGGGCTTGCGGTTCATTCGCCAGCCCGGTTCTCCCTTCAGCTCCTCCAGGCTGAAATCCAAGCAGCAGAAATTCAACGATTCCCCTTGCAGCCAGTACTGACCGGGCTCCGCCGCCGGCGGGTAGGAGAGCGAGGAGGAGGAAGAGGAAGAGGAGGAGGAGGAGGCGGCAGCGGCGGCGGCAGCGGCCTGGGGAGCTGCACCCCGGAGGCGCCCGACCCGCCTGCCCCGCACCCAGCTGCAGCCCACGCAGAGGCGCAAGTCCTGCTGGGCACCGCCGGCCGCCAGCCCCAGGTGCTCGATGAGCAGCGGCGGCCCCACGCGGTGGAAGGCGGCGGAGAAGAAGGCCCGCCCGTGGCTGTTGGTGGAGAAGAGCAGGAGGTCGCACTGGATGCCCAGCGGGCGGCTCCAGCGCACCAGCAGCGAGCTCAGCATCTGCCGCTGCACGCTGATATTGCAGTGCGGGTCCTCGGCGGGCTGCGGTTGCCCCTGCGGCTGGGGACGCTGCTGCTGTTGCTGCCCGGAGGAGGTGGGAGAGGAAGGGAAAGGCTCTTGGCTAGGGGCAGTCGGCGTGCCCGGGCTGGTGGAGCTGCCTTCCTCCTTGCGTGCTGCCCCGTCGAGGTCCATCTCGAGGCTGGCCAAGGAGCGGGAGGAGGAGTTGACATGGGGCAAGAAGAGCTCTTGCTCCTGTTCCTCCTGCCCGCTGGCAGCCGCCGAGGGGCTCCAGCCCTGGCAGGGCGGCAGGCAGGCGGCCAGCAGTGCCGGGAGGAGCAGCGGCAGCATGGCATTGACTTAGAGCCGGAGAGGAGGAGGAGGAGGAACGGGAGGCTGCATGGCGCTGCCGCCTGCCATCTGGGAAGGGAGGCACACTGCTCTCGCCGAGAGAGCGAGAGAAAGGGAAGGAGGGTGGGGGCNGCTCTCCCGGCTGGGTGGGCAGCGCGTCCCTCAGCTGGGGCACCCGCAGGCGGAGGCGGCCCCTCTCCCCTCAGGCAAGGCCCGCCACCGCACCGGTTCACCCCACCTCCTCCTCCGCGAGGAAGAGCTCAGACCCCCCTTCCCCCCCCAGCTCCGCCGCCGTTGCCGCGGCGGGGGCGAGAGGGTCCCCGGGGCTGGGGGAGGCAGCGGCGGGGGGGGGGGGCCNCGGCTGGGTCACTCCCTTCCCGCCTCTCCGGCCGAGAGGGCAGCCGTGGGCGGCCGCGGGGGCTGCCGTGGTAGTGCCCTTTCTCTCTCCTCGGGGGGCAGGGGCGACGGAAAGAGGGTGGCTGAGGGCAGCGCCCTCCCGCCGCCGCCTGAGGCTGGGCTGGGGGGGGCACAGCTAAGGGAAGAGCCTCCAGGAACCGGCTGCACAGACTTTTCATTTCGACTTCATAGGAAAGGAAAGGGGCGAGTGAGACGCGAAGGAAGGGAGTTTGAACTGTGAGAGAGGGTGCAGTGGCTGGTTCCTTCCAGCGGTGCTGTGCAAGTCCGGGCTCAGCCCCAGGAGCTGCTCCCGCCGCCGGGCGCCCACGGCTTGGGGCACCAGGCATCCCACAGCCCGGCACAGTCCGTCCATGTCGCAAAGAATTAAACGCAGAAACTTATTACAAGGAGCACAGAGCTACCAAGTGTGGTAGCTGTGAGACTTGGCTGCGTTTTTCGAAAGGATGTTTTATAAGCATGATAGTTTATAATCCAGCTCGATACTCCGGCCTGTTTCGTGACCCTGTGGTGGCTATAGTCTTACTGTGGACACAGGCTGAGGCTTGCTGTGCTGCATGTTGACACTTGGAGGGGAGGGACAGAGCTGGATGACACCAATGATGAACGTTTCTTAGCCTTTACCTTGGGCAGAGTTAACATTTTCCTGGCAGGCATCCAGAGCTGGGACTCTCTTCTTCGCAGCCCTTTTTTGACAAATACAGACACTAAAGGGAGACAGGAATACAAAAAACTAGGCTTTCCCAAATATATATGGGACAATTCATGTAAATGATAGAACTGAACTCTCTAAGGTGCTCCTTCAAGGTTGGCATTGGTCCCATGTCAGACATGGTCCCACGTTAAAGCGACACAAGGACACATTCTCACTTGGAGAATGAGTTACTGTAATCACTCTTTCAGATGAGTGAGGGTAGTGAATGAGGGTAGAGAGTAAATTTTAGATTTGCTATAATTCAACATGAATGAAGGTAGTGAATCACTTTTCTTTCTTGCTTAAATACATAATGATAAAACCCAGAGTTGCTTGCCTTCTACTCAGAGGAGACCAAAATGGACTTGTGTTTGGTCCCGAATTAGCCCAAAGGGTATTGTCTACCAGATGTCTATAGTTTGGCTAGGTTTTTAATTTGGTTTATTACAGAGAAACGTGCCTGATGAAGTGTTCAAAGCAAGCTATCTGGTTCCAGTTCTGGGGTTTTGCTCAGATGTCACAATACAGTTAATACAATTTTCCGTGCTGTTTCAATGTCTCTTGTTTAAGAGTTCTCTGATAGTTTTTATTGTTCCTTGAATGTGTCTCTACATGCATCTCCTGATGCCCTTTGTCATATCCACAGTCCCATGCATTTGTGTGGCTGCAAGTTTTTCTGTTGTAGTATGCCTACAGACACAAAACCAGATTAAGAGAGGTCTAGCCTGTAGCAAATAATGCCAAAACTGTGTGAGCGCTCGTGCACAAATCACATTGCATGGGGATTTTGGCACAAAGGACTGGAAATGAAACTAAGTCTCATAAATAAGAGTTAGCTCCTGCACACTGTTGCAGTATGTGGGTGGCAAATGTTCTCAGGCAGAGCTTCAGTGTTTCAGTTCTTTTGGTCTCAACTCCCAGCACCCAGCTGAACACAGTCACGGGTATTTGAGAAGAAGTTTGGGGAGGCAGAGTTGAGCTAAGTTTCTTTTCCTGCAAGGAAAGATAACCTGCCTCAGGAAGGTTAAATGCAATTAGCATCATTTAGACTACCATGGCAAAGAACTAAAAGACAGCAATTTATTTCAGGTTGGAGATGCACGGGTGCCTCATATCTATTCCTCCTCATCAAGGAATGATCGAGCAACTGGGTAGAAGAAGCAGAAAGTAAGTTAGATCGTTGCTTGATAGCCATTTCATTTACAGGTCTATTGGATAAAACTAATCTCTGCATGGATTCAGTCATTCAAAGAGGTTACAGCACACTTGAAAAGTCTTTATAAGTAGTATTAATTTATAGCTCTGTTCTGTGGTTTTCAGCCATAAATCTCAAAGAACAAAGTAGGTTTATGGCTGGAGAGACTGAAGCATAAAGAAATCAGGGGCCAGCCAAATGTGACCCACAAGTCACAGGCAGATCAGGATGTAGATTTTACAGGTTTGATTCTATAGATATATAGCTAGAACTATAACATGCACCATAGGTCACACTAGCATTTGTCAGTGTGGTAGAGGAGGTGTGAAGTGGGCTATAATGATAAAATTTTAGAAGGGAATAATGAGGTAACAAGACAGTAGGAGTTTCATGAGACAGACTGCAGAGCTGTTGGGAGGATGAAGACTAATGGGAAAGGACAATCAGAATCTATGAGAGTTGTTTTAATGACATTTTAACTAAACATTTTTTATTAAAGTATCGCTTGTGAAATACTTCAAGGAAGATGAAATCAAGAAGAAGTATTTCTGCCCAAGTGCCATTAAAATTGCATCTCATGAGGGTGCTGTTTTAAAGCCTGAAGTCTCATTGCAGCTAGTGGAAACTGACCCAAAGCAGGTACAGATTCCAGAAGGAAATCCATAATTGCATCCAAGTCAAAAGCTTGTGATCCTCAGGCAGCATTTCTCAATTTGGCAAACTTAGGTTGATCTGCACCGAGGAAAGGGAATAACTGTGGAACATTGTCGACAGAGGACGTGCTTTTGACGTCATTTCTGAAAGGAGTTGCATGTGGGAGAAAAGACAGGAAAGTAGCAGAGTAAAGGGTTGGATACCCAGCTATGACATCATAGAGATATTTTTCTGCCTACTGTCAATTACAGAAAAAAAAAGATGTTAGGAGCAAGTAAGTATAGCGATTATAAAGTAAGTTACCTATCTCTGTAAAAGTGCCAAGTAAATAAGGAGAGTTTCACAGTCAACAGCTGAAGAGGGAGGCAGGGTCAGGAGAAAGTTGGTACTTGACTCCTCTCAGAAAAGAGCAGTTTCAGTTCTGTGAAAGGAGTAGGATCCAATCATCCTGGGGATTGTTCTGAGAGAGACACTTATTCCCAGCTGAGGAAAAATGTTTCTTCTGATACAATTTAGAAGGCTTGGTTGGCTAATGGTTTCACAGCTGATGTGGGGGGAGAATCTCAGAGTAATGTAAGAACTGATCTTATGATGGTTGTGGAATATGCTTTTTGAAGAGTCATTGATAATCAGTGGTTTGCTGGTTGAGAAAGGAGCTCGGGGATGTTTCATACTGCCCACCAACGTGTTGCTTTGATTGTGAGCACACTGATCAGAACCTTCACTCTCCTCCTCCTCGCTTGGTATTCTTATGTATTTGTCAGAAATTATTTGTGATGAAACACTTGAAGGCTACTGAAGCTTCTGAAACAGATAATAGAAGCTGGTTGGACTAAGTGGCTTGCTACTGCTACGTGACGTCAGAAAGATTTATCTGCAGCAAACAGAGATCATGTGCTTCACAGAACAAGCCAGAGTTTTGTACCACTGTTTATATGAGTATCAGAAGCCCAGACAAAGGGAACAGCCAGTTGGCAAGCAGGCTGGGAACAAGGGCATAATCTCTGCAGAGAAGTCAACACACCTATCTCAGCAAAGAGACTAACCTCACCATTCGACATGCATTTCTATCAGCAGCAGATACTGCCTTCGCACCACCCTCTCAGTCATACAAACACAGGTGTCCCTGAAGCCATAAAATGACCCACATCAAAGAGCTGGGGAGTCATTGAAGATAACTGCTGTTTTAAAATACCTTTGATATATATGCCCTTTTTCACTAAAATACTGTAAACGTTTTCAGTCCAACCCTAACTCCAGCCTTTAACCCCTTATCCAGATCACTGCATGCTCCTCCAAAAAGCTGTACCTGTGTAGCCGAGGGAGTGGGGCAAGGTGGCAGGGGAGGTGAAAGGCTTTGAGCAGCGAGGACCAGGCTAGGGCTATTTAGCTGCTGCATGTCAGGATGGGCTCCACTGGGGCTCCCGTGGTCTGCAAACCCCGCAGCTGATGGAGAGTGGGCCAAGAGCAAACAACTGCCATCAGAAATCCAAAAGAAGTACCAAAGGAGAGTTATCATGGCAATTACTAGAAAGTTTAATCCGGCTGCAAATACAATTGCTAGAAATCAGGAAAACTTTGTTCAGAGCATCAGGTGGTTTCACTAAGATGAGGGCTCTGGGAGCTTTGGGGAGTACTTAGGAGCTCATGTCCAGAGCTCTGTTAGACTTTGTGTTGTACTAGCACAGACTAAAAAGACTGCATCAAATCTAAAGATAAGTGTGAAATATATGCAGAGAATGCTAAGGGGAATGTATTAATAGACTTTCAGAGCTTTTTTTGTAGCATGCTTTATATAGGTTGAGGCTTTTAGACAAAGATCAAAAAGAAATGACAGGAAAAGAAGAATTGGTGAAAATGGGTGTAAAAGAGAAGTGGTCCAAAGAACAAACTTTGTACCTCCATGGCTGAAGGTGATCTTAAAACAAGACCAGACTGGTTTGAGGTAATTGCAAAATAGAAAAAACACACTCTAATACAGGTTGGTTAGATCTAGTTGGCCTACAGTGAGTAATGAATGCAGTACTTTCATGTATTCCATTTATATAATGAAGTTTTTAAGATGGGTTTTGAGCTGAAGCAGTGTTCTAGGAAGACTGGATTCAGGTTCTTACCTAGGTTCCCACTTGCAGGTTGAGTAAGACTCTCATTCATATGAGACTTTTTCTAACTGAACTTCTAAAGCTTAGGCAAGATTCAGCTCTGGACTGTATTTATTTTGTCTTGTAACTACCATGCTTGCTTCTCTTAAATTTTATTGGCCAGGAGCCTGACTATAAGTAGAACCTATTTTGCCTCGTATTTATTTCACCGATCCAGTGTTGGAGCTTGGCTGAAACTGGCAAATTTAGGATCTGATATGCTGATAGAGATAATGAATCCAAATTAAATGATCTGTGCAGGCAGAATTGAGATTTAAGAAACCTCAGGTAGGGTTAAAGGGCAATATTACACCTTTGTGTAACACCAGAGTATACACATTGCAGGACTTGGGACTACTTTCTGCCAGGTTGCTAAAGGCTGTTGTAGGGTGAGTTTGACCAGGTGTCAAGCTTTGTGTCTTCATGAAGTACAGATGTTCTGAACATCTGAAAGATCCCTGGGGTTCTGGGCAAACCCTGACGTGTCACAGTTGTTCTTGAAGGAAAAGAGATGTCAGCTGAAGTAGTAGTTGTTTAATGCCGATGATGTGGAGGTACTAGGAATGCAAAAAGATTTTGTGTGATTACATATTAAATTGTTCTGCAAAATATTTGTACATAAAATAGCATTCCTTAATGTCTGTTTTATGAGTTTGTCTTTGGAAAATCTAAACATTTACTACAACAATACATTGAAAGATAGCTCCCTGGAAGGCATTTAGTTTTGCAAATACTTTTGAGTCTTTCCCAGCCTGTTCTGAACATGGCCCTAGAGCTTGCCTTTACTGATATTTATCCCTGTATAGAAAAGGGAGACAGGTCTGGTATTAGTCTGCACAAAGCAGACATAGGTTTGGCACTCCCATGAACTTCCAGTGTGGCCTCAGTCTCTCTGTGGCTTTAAAACCCAGCTATAAAATACAAAATCCTGCTTCCCTGGGAAGTTGTAAGACACTTGGACTGTGAAGCAATCTTGTTCCACAGGAGAGGAAGACAACCTAGTTCACAGGTCATTTAAGAGTTGTTTGGCCATACTGCACAGAAGACACACAAACACAAGATGTTGTCGATGACAAGTCTGTATCCTAAAGAACTTTTCCAGAAAACAAGTGGATGAGAATCAAATTTCAAAGGAGAGGTTGTGATGCAGAGTGTGTGTGCAGCTCCTTAGCCAACCTGCAGCCCTGACCGTCCTCTGCCTTGCTGTTACTAGCTGGTGCTTCAATGCTATGTAATACGTGACAGAGACGTTGTGAAGGCGTCTACAGCAGAGGCTCCACTGGTTTCACTGCAGGTTTTTGTCCCCAGTCGTAAAGGGTAGTGTAGAATCGAGAAGGAAAAATGGAGGCTGCAACTGACAAAGCAAGGGTGGGTGGAAGGATAACGAATACCAGGACTGGGATGAGGCAGGATTGAATAGTGAAAGGCTTTGAAAGTGAGAACAAGGAGTTTGCATTTGGAGCAGTGGAAGAGGAGAAATGACAGAGAACTGTGGAAAACTCAAGAGCGATGTGCCCAAATGCATGAACTTGAGACAGTTCCAGGAGCTCTAGCCAGAGAGGAGATTACAATAGGGAAGATGCACAGGCCTTGGCTAGGACTTTTGGCAGAGCAAGCTGAGAACTGTAATACTTTGGAGACGCTGCATGAGACAAATCAGTGACATTTAAAGCACAGCAGTATCAACATCATCAGTAAAAAATAAACTCCTCCCTGCCTCCAGACTGTGCATGAACACCGTAGATTGGGGCTTCCAGAGCTGCTGTAGCTGTTGGTGTGCAGAAGCAGAGACCCTTGAGTTCTCAATCAGCACTTGGGTACCACCTGCAGTGGTCTGCATACTAGTCACATGCATGCCCCTGTTTGGGAACCCTTGCCTGCTGTCCTTTCTCCGGTGAGATGCTTTTGCTGTATATCAAAATGGGAAAAGAGATTCATCTGCCTCTGTGAGTCAGCAGAACCGCATTAACTCTTTCTGGAAGTGTCCAGGCCAGTGAGTGGGGCTTAGTCACCCAAGCAGACACAGCTAGCCTGATGCCCACACGTTCCTTCAGCTGGGAAGCAGTCCCAAGGTGTCAAAGAAAAGGTGGTTACGTTTCCCATTCCACTCATCAGTCCAGCATCACAATTATTTGCAGAACAACAGACAGCCTGAACTTCAACTAGCAGATTCAAAGAAACTGTCAGCTGTTTCTGGGTTAGATAGGAACCAGATTTAAAAGGAAACAAAATGTTCTTTGTTTCTAGGGAGCTCACTAGTTCACACTGCTTATTTTCCCAGCAATGGCCACAATCAGTATGACATGGCAACAATTGTCTGAGCTATAATTAGGCACTCAGAATCCAAGACTAGTGCTCAGACATCTCTGTTACACCTTTGCTAAACAGGAGTAGCTTCATGGAAGTCAAGGGAGTCAGAACTTCAATTCCTCACTTCCAAAGTGCCTGTGTCCTAATCCAGCAAAGTCAGTACATGAACAAGGCGACTGCTTTCAGCAGGACCATTGAACTCATAAATGCGATTCTGTATGATACCAGGGACTGGGTCCTTAATCCGGGGGGTACAGCAGTAAGAACAAATGCAGGTTTCTGCCTTTAAACCTGATGCATTAAATGAGCAGCAGAGGAACACAGGCTCTTCAACACCAAAGATTTTCTATTTTCATGCAAATATTCCCAATGTTTTGAAGCAGAAGGAGATGCTTAGAAATTACATGCTGTACGAACACCTTGCTCTCTGAAAGATCAATATTCACTCGGTATTACCTACTCTTTTCATGAACCAATAATCACAAAACAAGTAGGGAATATAGCCTCTGATGTTATGTGCCTGGTTCTTCACTGAACTGACCAGGTTTAAAAGGTGTGCCTGGGTTTTTACTACGTCTTGGCTTGATTCTGCAAATTAAAGAGGTACACATATCAGCCCGAAGATGTGTATCTTAAATTAGTCTGGGGAATCTCTTGCTCAAGCCATCACGTCAAATGCTACACTTTCTAATATTATATGTGAATCCATCACCTGCATCATTGCATTTGCCCTTGGCCCTTTTTACTCTGTCACTGTAGAGCACCCAGAGCTGACAATTGCCTTTTTATCTTCTCAGAAAGACTGGTAGGTGGTGATCTGTCATAACTATATTCAGGCTCCTCTTCTCGAGTTCTAGCTATTAATGAAGCCATTGTTTCTCTTCTCACCTATATGTACATGCTATGGTCTATCCAGACTAATCCTGCTGCAGTTGACAAACTGTGCTGGTAGAAATGCCACGGTCCCCTGGTTTCCAGGTATACTCTTCCCAAACCCTAGAGGAAGACTTAGTTATGAGAACAGGTGACATAGGCATGTTTGTGCTTTTGATCACATCTTATCTATAGAGGTAAAAAAATAGGATTTAAAAATAATCCCGTGTATTCTTATTGCAAGTCAGGAAAATTTAATTACCCTCTATGGGATTTCTAGGTGCAATGGCAGTCAGGGATGCTGACACCAGTGGACCACGAGAATAAAGAGGATAATCTGATAGAGAGTTTATAATACTTTCATTAGGCTAATGCCTTATGAGAATATGATTTCTGTTGTATTGTTTATGTACCTGAATATTGAATTAGCTTTCATCCCTGCCATAAAATACTCACTGGCTACATTTTCTTCCTCATGCCAGATCAATAGCATCTGCAAGCAGCAGGTTAGTTGGAATCTGTTTTTCCAGCTTTGCTGAATATGTACAAGTACAATGCCCGAAGAGAAAGGAGCATCTTCCTCTCTCAGCACAAGGAAGCAGTTTGCTCAGAAATCTGTAGGATTACCTGAATATCCTGGTTTAGAAGTTCTTCAATTTCCTTTCCTTTAACTTTTGTTCATGCTTTTGCCGTTTGATTTTGGTTTGTATCTCTTGTCACTGATGTCTGCCAATATGCATATTCCTGCCTACAGTTAATCAAGCAGATGGCTTCTCTGCACTACAGAGTGATAGATGCTAATCCACTGGTCATGGCTTTTGAGGGATTTTTTAATGGATAACAGAGCCTGAAGTTTTATGTACAGTGCCATGTAATACATACACTATAACAACTTTTTAAAAAAACATCATTAATCTTGGACTTTCATCCCTGTTTTCTACTTTGCTCTGTTATCATCCCTGTAGAGTTTTCGTTTTCGACTATGCTGATGTCAAATCCTTGCTCAGAAGGCTGGACCTTGACTCACGTACTGAGAGGTTACAGAACTTTCCCCAGGCAGCATGGGTTTTTCTGCCTGCAGTATCTGAACCCGTACTCCCTGTCCTCCTCTGCTATGAATTGTACCTACCAGTTCTGAAACAGTATAACTGGGGCTCCAAGTTCGATGTCTCTAACTATGTAAAATGACCAGCACAGTTTATTTTCACTTTCTGCCAGCAGCTCTGCTTAAATGGACATATTGGATGGCTGGTCCCAGGAGACAAGGAGCACAGTTTCAGCTTAGGGACATTTTTATCTCACTTCTATTCTCCCTGCTCCTAGCCTACAAATAGGAAGACAGATTTGGTATGTCGGCGGTGATAAGAAGGAAGCTGCAGAAATGTTGAGTGAAGGTAGTTGCTTGTTAAACTGGTAATTGCATAAGAGGAAATACAGAGCTTAGTGTCACATGTTAACCAAAAAAAAAGAAACAACCCCAAAACCCCAAGACGTTTGTGTCTTACAGAGAAAATCATGTCATAGGGACAAAATTATGAAGAAGTATGGAGCATAAGCCTTAGCCAGGCTTATGCCAGAACATTTGTTTCTTAGGTGCTTGGAGGTGGTGGGTATTAGACTCTCCAGCTGTTCTCCCTGTTGTCAAGTACACCAGTAGCTGGTTTTCTCTAGAGATTTTACAAATGCCGATGCTATTTTTGTTCTGTAATTTTATATTCTTGAGCACACACATAAGGAACAAAAATGAGTTTAATAAACAGTACTCACTGAGGCTCTGCTGATTAGTGAAGATGGATATGGTTAATTATTTAGCATTGTTTTCTTATTCAAAACAGTGTCTTTAGCATCAAACATTGACATGATGTGTTATAAAGATTTCCCCAGAAGTAAAACCAAATTATATCATTTAAGCAAAATTGTCCACATAACTTGAATCTGAGGCTTAACTGACACAGAAAGCCTTATGGCAGTCCTTTGTACTGGGAGGAAATTTGACGCAAGAGCAGAACTGGGATTTCTTGTCTCACTATTGAAAAGAGGAGCTTGAGGTATGCTTGAAAATGGCATCTTCAAAGGCAAAGTCCAAAACCAGTTTCAAGGCAGTGAAGCTTCTTTTGTGAAAACACTTATTTACAATAATCAGAACTGGTTTGGACTAAGGCTTCTTCCACAGGCAATTTTGACACTAAATAAATGAACATAAAAACATGCTGAAGTAGAACTGAAAAGTGAAATTCCTCAGGAAATTAAAATTTTAAAGAAACTTGTTTCCAAGCTATTATTGTATGGATTTTAAAGAGCTGGCTTCCTACTATCATGTCAACAACAAAAACTACTCTGTGCCAGCCGTACTATCTTGATTAATTTTTCTTAGACTTTGCATCAAATTAATGTCTCAAATGCCACATATCTGCAATATTATGTTTATATATTATCTAATATTATTTAATACAAAATATGGAAGATAATACATATGAAAGCCAATATCAAGCAATAACATCAAAAGTGGTTGTATTTTATTAAACTGAGCGTTTCTACAAGATCACAACAAAACTAAAAGGGTGAGAGGGTTGCATCATTGAAAACTGAACTGGAAGGTGGCAAGTTGTCACAGAATGGTTTGATCTCGACAAAACTACATTTTGTGCCAACTTTGCAGACCAGGCTTTGGGCTCATTTACACACCTAACACTGCCCTGATTATTAGTGTTGTTAGAAAAATCCTTTGTAGAGATTTTACTGTTGGTCACTCACAGATTGTCAAATTCTTCTAGCTCTCCTAACATACTGTTTCCACTGTGCCAGGGCTACAAAGCAGTATAGATATGAATGCTGAACAATTAATTCAAAAGGCCAGGTTTTCCTCTGAATACAGGGTTTACATCAACATCATCCTGTTGATTTTGACAGAATTAGTTCTGATTAAGACACATACGAGTGGAGAGGCTTGAGACCATAAATTTGATTGCAATATGGCCAGGCACCTGCTGAAACTCCGGTATTCGTGATTTCAGTAATTTTTTGGGTCAGGTTTTTCAGCTCCTAGAAACTGCTTTTGAAGTCAAATCCATTGAAAAAGTATTTGCTTCACATAAAGTATTTGCTCCGGAGTCCCACGGGGACTGTCAGCATTGAACAGCTCCAGGAGCTCAGCACTGAAGATGATCATTGTTTGTATAAATGGCATACCTGTAGTATTACTGCACCTGGGTCCATTCAGCTCACTGCAAATAAGTTACAAAAGGCACTAGAAAAACTTATGGATGATATCTCTGGCAGTGCTCTTATATATAGGTAGTCCACAAAACTATTCCAAGAGTAGAAAGCCTATACCTGAGGCAGGATGACCTCATATATACATATACACACACATATATGTTATATATAGATTATATTATCTTCACAGGAAAAGTTCTCTTTCATTTTCCCATTGGGTTTTCTGTAAAAGCCGGACTCAGACCTGCACTGAGCAATGTTGAAGCCCATCCTAACAACTGAGCTCTGAATCGGAGGCAGTTCCTGGCCCTCCATGTTCTTTCCCCAGCACGGTCTCCACTGATGGGCCATCAGAATAGGCCCTGGAGTGAATCCTAATTTTTTGATTAACCTGTCAGGTAACTACAGACAGAACAGGGTGCTTCGCTCTGCCACTGCTTCCTCCAACTTTGACCTGTGACTGCAAGCACCTGGGTATATGTCCTGCATTTTGCTCTGTGTAAGTGTACAGAAGCATGGGATAGCTTGAGTTAGAAGGGACCACTGGACCTCTTTGTCCAGCCCTCCTGCTCTAATCTGGATCAACTGGAGCAGGTTGTTCAGGGCCATGTCTGGTCAGGTTTTGAATATCTCCAAGGATGGAGACTCCACAACCTCTCTGGGCAACCTGTGCCAGTCTTTGACCACCCATATTTAAATGGAATTTCCTGTATTTCAATGTGTGTCTATTCCCTCTTGTTCTTTAACTGGATAACAGTGAGCTACAACTCAGTGGATACCACTACAGCACCTAGCACAATGAGAACAAGTCTTGATGGTGCCTGTAGGTGCCCCTGTAGTCCAGAAAAAAACGTAGAGAAATAACAGTAACAGTCATGCAGGATTTCTCTCCCCAGCATTCCCAGAGACTTTCAGTACTTCTTAATTAAATTGAATAAATAATTCATTTAACACCATAGACATTGTTCGAGATGAGCTCGGTGCTGATGGAGCAGGAACTGGGAGCATCACCACGCAGGAATGGTGTGAACCTCCTTGGTTGCTGGAGCTCCTTCTGTGCAGCCAGAGGGAGCAGGCAGGGAGAGAAGGACAAAGTGAGGTTCAGGCGCTGAAGTGGGACAGCAGACCTGCTGGACTCTGGCAGCCCATTTTGGGAGCTGTGGGCTCTGCAGGAGTGGGTGGGCTCAGTATTCCTCTCTTCCCATCCTTCGCCTGAAGTTTGCCATAAAGATAAAACTGAGCCTTACTTGTCAGGAAAGAATGAAATGATCCCTAAGGTTAGCAAAGCACTCAGAGACCCTTTGGGAAGAAAAGTGCTACGTAAATAGAAGCTGATTCCTACAGGTTATTAATAGATGTATCTGCAAAAGTAATGTGCAAACTACAAAGGAAAGATCATTCTGAATTAAATTACCATAATTTTTTTCATTGCTATCTCTTTTCAGGAGACCTGGATAATACTGCTAACAATGACAGGTTGAATAAGAGACAGGGTTTGTGTGGGCCAGAGGTGGGAACAGAGAACGAGACTAATTATATCTTTTTTAACCTTTGCATGCAGCTGGGCAGGATAAAAATGAATTATGCAACCAGCAACTGAGCTGTTATCCCAGTGGAGGCTGCAAAATGGTGCCCAGGTCATCCAGAAAGCTGTCCCATTTCTTCTGGATCTATCCACTTTACAAATCATTAAATAAAATGAGTATTTTCTGCATGCTTCACCTAAGGCTCATGTAATTATCCTATGGACAAACCAAAACAGATTTATCTTACTTGCTCTTACTTGAACAATGCAGAGGATGAAGGGCAAGCACTGATGTGGTACGGCAGAGCTAGAAGTAGCATTCTTCAGTGTACCTTTTGAAACCTCCTGTGTTTAATAGGTTAAAGATGATGGCACTGCTTTTGCAGTCACTCAGATGTATCATTTGAACACTTTATCATGTGCTATTTATTCCACTTTTAATGCATGTTGTGACATGAAGCTTTGCTCAAAGGTCGGAGGTAGATGGCAAGGTGTGGAGGGGCCTTTAATACCTG
This sequence comes from Aramus guarauna, assembly GCA_013400195.1. Classification (NCBI taxonomy): domain Eukaryota; kingdom Metazoa; phylum Chordata; class Aves; order Gruiformes; family Aramidae; genus Aramus; species Aramus guarauna. Next base: position 320,840 of record VXBL01010046.1, read on the forward strand.
TATTGCTCAGCAAAGTAGGAGGTGTCTGACCAGAAAGGAAAAGAGCCCTTTTGCAGGCAGCAATTATGGAGAACTGGAAGAATGCATTCCCATTAAATAAGAACTCTTTTCTCTCTGCTCCTTGACTTTCTTTGCCAAAATTCAATTCAAACTACAATTTAAGCTATGTGGTCTGTTACTGATATCCTACAGCTCTACCACTTTAAGGGGGTTTTGGATAAATTGGAGTCGTATTCCAAGCAAGGAATTTGACTCTTCAGTCTTGATTTTTTCTGAACTCTGTTCCCACCATTTTGCAGCATTATCTGTGCCCCACGCTAAATTAAAGCTGTCTGTATCACACAAAGGGCTTGTTATGAACAGAGCTTTGTATGATTCTTTGTTGCTCTGTAACACTTCAGCCAGTTAGCCCTTTCCTAGTTGAACTTATCCAGATTGAACTCTGGAGGCTGAATGAAGTCTCTTTAAGAATCTGAACCCAAACTTTGCTCAGTTTTGTGTTAGTTCCCTATCTCTAATTTGGTCCAGTACCGTATTTATTAACTGAGTGACCCAGGGCACTAAAAGGCTTTAAAACTTGCAGCCTGAACTAATGTACTTAATTCAAGAATTTTGTCTTCTTTTTATTTTCACTCTTTGTTGTCTCAAGGAAATAGCATCAGAGATGTCTGTGTTTTGAAAAGAGGGTAGAGAATATATTGTATTTGGTTGCTATTGACTTAGAGAATGGAAAGGAGCAATATTTCACTGGAATAGCTGTGCCTGATGGAGTCTAAAAGACTCCATTAGGTTAAATCTTCTTGTGGATAACCTGATACCTCAAAGATGAGTACATGCCATTTCTTTGTCTTAAGTAGTGTAAAAAGCCAGAAAATGAAGTTGAAATAACATACTGAGTAAGATCCAAGACAAATTCTGTTCCTGGAAGGTCACCTTTTACTGATTTGAGATTTTCTTTCTATTCCTCCCTCTTATAATCTGTGGCACCTTCTGCACTTAAAGTCAAGAACTTGTGATTTTATAATTACTTAAACACTAAATGCTAGGTAACCTACTGCCACCTGAGTGACTGAATGCATCCTCACTAAACTGCTAATAATGACCCAATTAAGCAGTAGTCTGTGCCAGTATCTGTAAGAAGGCCAAGTCAGGTTTTGTAAGGCATCCCAATAGAGCAGATCTGTTGATAATTTGGATATAATGTATAACATTAATGCTTATGTTAGGAATTTACCAGTCCTAATATCACGATTGCTTCTCTAGAGGTGTCTTTCATCCACTTGTCATCCACTTGCTGACATGGCCTTCAGATGACAGCCCTTTCTGGAGCCCTCATCAGTACACACAAGCATCCATGACAGTTGGGAACAATCTACAGTACCTATGTCTCATGGACTTGGCCTTAGGCCACATAATTTGTGTCCTCCTAGCATGTTTAGTACAGGGACCTGCATGTGAATGGAACTCCTGTGCTTGTGAAGGTTCGGCAGATTAAATATCTATAGCTTACTTATCATACCAAGCAAGTGAATACCATCCAATGCCACACTCACTTATGACATCTCATCAGAAGTGAGGTGAACATTTTAGTTCCTATTTTTTTAAACCTCCATTGGACTGGTCTTGCTTCAGAAACAGTCTTGGGACCTTCTGTGATAGCAATGTTCTGCTGGATGTGGAACCAGTAAACCTCAAGGGATGGGAGGGCTTGTGAATGCAACTGCTTCCTCACAACGTGAAGGGATTTGCAGGTATGCCTTGCACATCTATGGCCACTAATGCGTACATTCCTAGGCAAAGGAAGAACCAATGCAATGAGCATTCTTAAAACAAACGTAATCACTACTGCCCACAGGGAGCAATCTTTATTAAGTATATAAGCAGAGGGAATCAATCCAGGAATCAGTATCACATCCTGAACGCCCTGGAAGGTTACCAGCAATCCTGCCCCAGCAGAGAGGAGTTGTGACTGTTCACATTATCTATGAAGAAACAGATAGCAGCAAAGCAGATTTAGGACAGAAATCACTGAAAACTTTTTTGAGGGACTAAGAAATCAGAAGTGCATTTGGCATTCTTGAAAGAAAAAAAATGGCAATTGTTGCCTCACATATGTTATTTAATTTCTTCAGGGATCTTTTGAGTGACAGTGCTATTGGTTCTATCACACCAGCACTCAAGGTGGGCAGGACTCTGCTGCCCATTCTCCATTCCCAGATGGATGCTTGTACTACCCAGAAACACCATGTTTGTAAGGGAAGAAAATGATCCCCAGATCAACACAAATTAACGCAGTGCATCTATTGCACATGCCTTCAGTGAGGAATTGCAGTGAAATGAAATCACTGGGTGCCCCTTACAGCACACGTGCAATCGCTCCAAATGGTTCGTTTATCCCAGAGCCTGGCGTTGGTTTCTTTGCAGAAGCCAATCTCTCCTGAAAGGATGGTTTAGGCTGCGTGTGAACTCAAGGCCTTCGCTCCAGCTGCAAACGGCGCTGCAGAGCTGGAGAGAGCTGCGTAGGTGGAGCTGGATGTGTATGTGGGGAAGGGGGAGAAGGGCAGAGCCTCATCTGGTGGCCTTGCCAACAGCCACTTGGTGATGCAGGGGCTGCTCATGGACCAGCGCTGCTTCTCCCAGCACCTGAAACACCCACCATGGCTGATAGACAGAGAGTGAGCTGTCTGGGTTTTTAGCAGTGGGTTGGGTTTTTTTCTGAATGGGAGGCACAATTCTGAATTTCTCCTTAAAAGTAAACAAATAAATAAATTTCCAGTTTACTGTTCCAAATCATGACAGAGAAGGCAATAGACTACAGAGAAAGTAACACATGGACTACATGTGCATAGCTCTCCTTCAAGGAGAAAGACTCTTCCATTCCAGGTACCAACAGAGCCTTTGCACTTCAGCCATCTTCCCAGGCAGCATTTTTAATTAAAGTTCCCAAAGAAGAATCCAGAAAAAATCTGGATCTTTTCTTCCTTTTGTCAATTCTTTGCCCTAGGCAAGGAGATAATGAACTAGTCACTTCAAAATAGTGCTCGCTGTGAGCTTATTTATTTTGTTGTGTTTTGGAGCTTGGGGGTTACTACAGACTGGGGATTTCTCCCAGAAATGACAGAAAATTTTGAGCTGACTGGAAAGGCAAGCTTCTTTTCTCCAACTATTTAGTACTTAAGCAGACGGAAACGCATCAGGAGCATTGTTAGCATTTAGTCAATGTACGTTGAATATTTCAAGACCTGGATGGAAAATGCAGAGGTGCAGTTGTGGTGTGCAGAGTCAGCGTGATGGGCTCTCCCTCCTTTCTGCAAGAGGACCTCCTTGCCAAAGCAGCAGCGAGTTGCAGCACGTGTGTGCTCTGTGTGAGCAGCTGAATAGGCTTCCCTTGCAAGCAGCTCACAGGAGACATGGGAAGCAGAAATACCTGTGGCTGTGCTGGACTTTCCCTCCTTGCTTGGCTATTTCTCCACCGTTCAGGAGTAATTATCACCCCCACACAGCTCATTAAGATGCAGAATTTTAAATCAAATCCTGTCAAATTATTTCTCACTCCTAAACTTCCTAATCAACTCTCATGATCTAAATTAGTTCCCATTGCCTCATTTTCTTTGATGATTTTGCTGCCGCAGAGGGGTCAGATGATGAAAAAATCTGAGGAAAATGTAGGAGAGCTGAAGACCCTCCTAAATCTTTGCCCATCAAGAAAGTTATTCAGGGCCTGACACTTGCAGAATTGCAGTGAGCACTAAGCTGCCACAGGGGCTAATTCCCATTTCCAGGAAATCGTAAAAGGAATGGGAAAACTGAGAGGACTGAGGAGATAAGAAGTAAAGCAGCTCACGCTGTTGTCAGTTACTATAGTACTTGGACTAGATCTTCACTTCTGAGTCAGGTGTGGCACCAGTACGCATCCTCCTGTCATGCTGTTGGCGTTGTTGGCGTGAGAAGGGGAAGAAGATAACAGTGTATACTTCTCTCCCTGCTGAAAATAAAAGACCTGATAGCTGATTTCCGAGGGCTTTTAAAATACTTGTGGTCTCCTGTTGCCTGTCTGATGTTCTGCAGCTCAGCTTTCCACTTGCTGAGCCAATGGTGGCAGCTTGGACCTGCAGGGCACTGGTTCAGGAGTGGCTTCCTGAGCATGGATTGCGGCCAGAAACGGGCCCTCATGGAGAAAAAGGCTTGTGGCTGGAAGAGCTTGTCTTGTCACCAGGGCCGGGAGCAATGGAGAACAGGGTTTACTGATGACTCAGAACTTCTTCTGCTGAAGTTAGGGGGGTTCACAGCAGAGAGAGGGTCAGAATAGGACACTGCCCAGGTACATGACCTTAGCAGAAAGCAAACCATGAAGCTTAAATTCTGGTTTAGGAACTTCTTCAAATTTCAGCACTTCTATGGCTGATCCTTTTTCAGGTGGGTGTCATTTGTGTTTTTCACATGAAATTCAAGGGTATTAAGCCCTCAATTTAGCAAGGTAGATGACCACATTTGCAGCATGACTTGTAGAGGACTGGTCAAGTTCTTAGACTTACCTACCCAGTTAAGTGCTCATGCTGATTTGAGACCTCAGTGGCTTTAGTTTCCTGCCTGCTTTAAACCTTTCTTCCTTCTGGAGGAACAAGTACACTGGGCCCCTGGTGAGGGCACTGCAGAAGTGATTGCATTAGAGGCACACGCAGAGACATCAAGTCACGTGAGGGATGCATTGGTCCGTCGGATGACGAAAGTTGCGGCACAGCAGCTGGGACATGTATGTTTTAGCAAGGCTTCTAGGAGCATGAAGCCCCACCAAGAAGCTCCCGGTGGATATGGAGCACTGCTACTGTGTTTCTCTCAGCCCAGAATATCAGAGCAGCTGTTCTGCCAAGTTCCAGTGAAGGCAACCTGGACATGGAGTAGAGTATTGCAATGATGGAGAAAGGTTGTGCAGCTGTGGCAATATCTGGGCCCTCAGCAGAGAGGGGGGAACACGTTGCATGAGGATTGACGGGTCTCAAGCAAAGAAAAGGAGAGTGAAATAACATCTTGTAGGGTGAAGGCTGTGACCTCATCCCAGATCTATTTCGCTTGAAATTATTCTTATAGATGAGCTAAATAGAAGTCTGTTTTCCTTGAGAACTCGTCTCAAGTTTAGCTCCATTCATATCATGTTTAGCTCCAGATTTACAGACAGAGGGAACCTTACTGCTAATCGGAGTCTAGCATCAGGTAGGACTAGCAGAATTTCTATGCAGGATCTTTTAAGAAAAGCAGATCTTTTAAGGAAAACCTGGACTACATCCGTGCCATTTTTACCAGTTAAATCTTTTTGTGTGTTCTTTGAAAGTATGTGAAACTCAAAGGGTGAGAGTAAACAGCAGCAGTCATCTGTGATCAGTTTACTTCCATTTTTTAGACTTGGGCACTTGTGGAGCTGAAACTTCAAGTAAAGCTCATAACAGGATGTAATCAGAGTCATACACATGCTTGTAGGACTCTATGAACAAAATGGCTTTATGAAAGCTCTACTTTGGGTCTTGGAATATGGGGAGAGTTTGTGAAACCTAAGACAGTCTTCACTGTACTAACATTGATGTCAAACCTCCTAATGAATTCAAGATCTCATTTCCATTCATTGATATTTTTCTTTAGACCCACTCCTAAACTTTAATCCCTTTCTTCAGAGGAGGAAACAATATGTGTACTAAGCAGGAATTCGTATCTGCCCTTGGACGCACCTGCTTGTATCCCATCAGAACCGGGCACAAAGAAATAATCTAATTCTATATTTAGATTTATCTAATCTAATGACTATATTTGTGCATTTCTTGATGGGATCATCTAGATTTTTCTACATTGTGATTCTCTTGTTGTGTATTTATGTCACCCTGTAGAGTTCTCATTAACACCACCAAACATTCAACCTTGAGCAGTTACAGTAACTGCACAGGACACAACAAGGAAATCTCTCTATTTATAGTTTAGTAAAGTGGAAACCTACATGGTAATGCATGTTGTAATTCAACAGTGGATTTTAAAACATGCAAACAGCAAACCAGAGGAATCAAATCTAAAATTACATTGATTTTGGTTGAAGGGAAAATATGAAAGCATATGGAAATCAGTGAAAGCCTGTCTGTTCACTGTAGGCAGACCTTACTTTTGAAAAACACATGTCAATAATTATATGACATGCTTTTTCTGAGTGGAGTATCATACTAGGTATTTCCCTTTTTTATTCAGAACCAGTGGTGAGGTGGAAGCAAGTTCTCCATCTCTGTTCGTAGAGAGATTGGCAGCTTGATTTAACAGATCACTACAAATGCTCCAGATTTGACTTGGAGAAGTTTTCCAAACAGGGTCATTACTGCTGGGTGGTCAGGATGCTGCCAACTGTACAGGGAGCTCACAGTTGTCTTCTCTGTCAAGGACACCAATTATCTGCCCATGGGTCTGGGCCGATGTTCTCTCCTCGCTCTGGTGATGCTACCTGAGGACAGCATTGATTCTGCTCGTGGCTCTCCTGGGGCTTGCAGCCACCCCCACCTGGAGGTATCCATTTGCCCACTGCTCTGCTCTGTCAGCTCTGTCTGATCTGCTCTGTGACTACTGGCTCGTATTCATCTTTGAAAGCAAGATGACGCCGCCAACTTTTTTTTTCTGAAGCAGGTGAGGCAGTATTCACAAAGTCCCTTCCACTGGCAGAGCTGGGGCAGTGGCAACCTCCAACACAGATGTGGTGACAGGCAGCTGGGAATGGTACAGCTGTTTGCAAAGTGAATGTCTGTGTGCATATATTGGTATGTATGTATGTATGTATGTATATTTTATAGCCTGAGTGTTTGCCCTTTAGAAGAAAAATTCCCCAGTCTAGTGTGAGCGGACTCACCTCCGTTCCCTAGTAAAGTGGCTGTTTCTCCCAAAGAGGAAAAAAAATGGCCCTTTTTCTAAAGACTTCTTTGAAGTCAGTTCACCATGACTATGCAGAAGGGTTAAGGAGCTTATTTTGTTTTTCTAACCCAAGACAAAGACTTCCCTGTGTGAATGACACCCTACCACCCCCACCCCACCCCAATGTCATTCTTACAGGATGTCTGAAGAATGAAAGGAGAAATGAGTTATTATTTTTAGCCTACACATTTCCTCTGGCTTGAAAACCTTCCTTTATGATTTCAGTGCTGTAGGGTAACTAGTTGCCTATAATTCTCCAAAAGAGGGAGATTTACAGTCATACCATATTACATGTTTATCACTATACTTGGGAAAACTTGCGTGACCCAGAAATGATTGCCAAGATTTAAGAGGATTTGCTTAACATTGAATGGCTGTCTATTACAATTTTGTGATGATTTTCTGCAGTCCAGATACTGCTTTTTATGCTGCTTCTTGTAATAAGACATCTCTTCCTGCCTTCACCTCTTCTGTAGTGTGCATCAACACTTCTTTAGTGTACACGTTACCAATTACTTTGTTTTTACTCAATGATTAAATTGTTATGTTGGATGGATTCAGTAATATCTCATTTTACCATCAGATTAAGTCCTGCTTTTATTTTCATTTTCCATTCTAAGAGTACTTGGTATATTTATTTTTGGCAGAAACTTCAGTCAGTGTTACTTAATTTATAACATATCCTTGATATATTCTGGTCCATTAAACAAAGGAACGTCTTCACAACCTCTTCCGCAGACAAATTATAGCACTATTTGAGAATCTGCATTTGAAACACTCTTTAGCTGTAGCCCATGTAGGACTGTAGCCCATGTAGTTCCCCTGATCACACTTTCATGTGGGATCTGGTTTGCTATGCCACAACAGCTCATCCTGCACCTTCTTTATGGAATAAGCTTGATTTTGAACTTTAACAAATGAAAGGTGTAAATCTTTTCCTGTGCTTACTATCATTATCTTTGGCTTGCAAAAGGAGAAACAACCACAAAATGCCAAAAGGAGGAAAATTTACTGCATGCCAAATGTATTACTGCCAAGAATCCATATATGTAAAAAGCAGACAATTGGGTAGTCAAGGACATCTTTGCATAGCTCAGAGAAAAACAAATTATTCCAAATGGCTTAATTTTCCTGTTATTAGGGGCTTGGTTTGTCTAAAATAGTCTAAGAGATGAAAATGTTGTTGCTATTCAGCAAGCATAGGACACATATAAAGATAAAAATACCTTATTATTTTGATAAGAATGTGTAATCATAGAATCCTAGACCTGTTTAGGCTGGAAAAGACCTTTAAGATCATGGAGTCCAACCGTTCACCTAGCACTGCCAAGTCCACCACTAAACCATGTCCCTAAGCACCACATCTACAGGGCTTTTCAATACCTCCAGGGATGGTGACTCAACCATTCCCCTGGGCAGCCTCTTCCACATCTTGACAGGTTTTTTTTTGTGGAGAAATTGTTCCTAAAATCCAATCTAAACCTCCCCTGGTGCAATTGAAGGCTGTTTCCTCTTGTCCTATAATATCCATCTCAATATATAGACATATATATGTTCTTATTATATATAGAAGGAAACTTATTTTTTACTAGCTGCTGGGACATTTTGTTCTATTTCCATTTCTTTTCTAACAAACATACATTTTCTTATTCAGTGCAGGCAGGTTGCATTGAAATCCTTATCAGAGGTCCATTTCCTCAAAGGCATTTAGCCAACTTTGATGTCAAAGGGAATTTGTTACCTAAAATATCACAGAGGAGTTGGGCATAAACACCTCACAAAACATACAAGATGAAGCCATGTAGCCATGCTTCAACTCCACTAAATTTAGTGGCATTCCCCCACTTACAAACGACATAATTTGATCTGATAACTATTGGCTACAGTTGGCAAAAAAAAAGAAATCAGGGATGGGGAAAAGCAGAGAAGAAGAAGAGTCCTGGAATTCCAGATAAAAGGGGAATCAATCCTTGGAGAATTGGAGGAAGCTGCAGAAGAAGGAGTAGGAAGAAACCTCAGACATGGTCAAAGAGTCCCTATGTGAATAAAGTTGAAAAATAAAATTTCAAATGTTAGCAATTGCTTTCAAGATGTTATCAGCCATCACTAGTGTGTTGTCATGGGGAGAAAAAGGCGTTACAGCATCAAAGGAAACAAGGAATGTAATGAAGAAAGAAATTAGAGGAGTAATTTGCATCTACTTGGTGGTACAGTCTTCAGAGGCACTTTTGTTAATTAGCAGGTTTGGGCTGTACATATTAGAGTACTGAGTTGAAGTCTCCAGAGATGTTTCAAAGCAGCAGTTTGAATGGTCACAGAACATTTCTATAGCCTCACAATTTATCAGCAAAATGAGTTATTTTTCCTTCGTCACTTGAAACTTGACAGTCAGAAGGGAAAAAGACCAACTTCTTGCAGGCATTCATTTCTGTGAGCAAACATAATATTGAAAAGCTCATCTTTTCTTCCAGAACTTTTGATAAGACGATGGTAATGGTATACTCCCTCTATCCACTGGGGTGTGACTATGTTTGAGTGTACCCAGTCTCAGTTGTGACCATTTGTCCTTCTCTTGTATTGTGGGTTTTATTCCTTTCTTATTGTACTTTTGGGAGTGTTTAGAGGTCTAGATATCTGTTCTGAAATAAGTAAATAAATAAAAAAATACATAAAGGGATGGAGAGAGTAATTCCCTGCTCCACTGAAGTCAATGGAGACAGAACTGCAGCAAATTTAGCACACTTTTTGGTAGTGTTTATCACTTCAGATGTTACATAGGTGGGTTTTTATTTATAATTAGCATCTAAAATTTCCAGTGGCACAAGTTGAGCACTTAAACCCATACATTTTATGAATTAAAAAAATAATATTTGATTTTTAGAGATTTTTTTACATGTATCAGTTCCTCTGAAGCTGAGGTTTGAGTGAAACCTAATTTGTTTTTCTATATACTTTTTTTTTTTAACCATAGGTAAAGAACTTTTTGTCCCTTGTACAGGGAATTCCCCAGTCTGAATGCTTTTTCCTTCCTTTCTACCTTTTATTTCCTTCATCTGGGACTTTCTTTGGTCCCCAGGTTCTCCTTTCCCCGGGTGTGTCTCCTGCGTCTGAATATACCATGTCCCTGCGCCTCCCCTGTGCGCCCAGCTCCATTCATTAGGTGGATAATTGCCTGTGACCATTTCACCTGAAAACAATACTTTCTTCCAGTCCAATTTCTTATCCCTGCTGGAGTCAATTTGAGTCACAGGGTCTAAAATTATCCCTGAGGATAATCCAAGTACAATGGATTTAACTCTGTGTTTTCCTTATATTTCAATAATTATTTTTAAAATTTCAGCCTAAACATATTTGTTTTCAAAACATATTTTCATTGAAACGCATGAAGGGAAGAGCTCGTTCATTACCTTAGTCAAATACCTATTCCTTTCACACAGCAGCTGTACCAAATACAAAAATCTTTATTTTTTAATCAAAACAAGCAGACCGCTTTCACAGCTTACTTGCTTTTCCCGTCATTACTGATCTTTTGCAGTAACCACGGATCTATCTGTAAAGCCACGTTTTGCATGTAGTGAACTTTGTGTTGCTGAAAAAGCTCTGACCAAAGTTGCCTGGGAGTCTTAGATGAAGATCGTTCAAAGGACGTGGCTGAAACAAAGAGGTGTTTCCATCATTCCATAAATAAACCCTCCTCAGTATAAATTGTGACCATTCCTCTCTCCATCTGAACACTTCAGGCTTTTCAGAAAGCTGCTTTTATGTAAGATTAGAGAGCTGTCTCCATGACATGATGCTCTGCTTCTCTTCACCATTAGTTGGGCGTTAGTTGTTCTGGCTGTAAATAGACAGGCACAGATGGTACCGCGACTCTCCGAGCCTCCACACATCTTGCACTGCAGGGATTTTTGTTATTCTTGTTATCTCTCTAGCAGCTCCTACACTTTCCTAACAGTTTGCTTCAGAAGGAAAATGGAAGGCTAAAGAACAATCAGTCCATTTCCTTGCCAAGATTGCTGAAGGATTTAGACAGGGCAGCAGCATGCATTTTGACTTTTTTCTTTGCCATGGGCTCCTCAATGAAGCAAACATTTCTGCCAGCCTCTCCAGGTGAAGTCAGTCCTCCCTGAGACAGCTGAGCAGAACTAGATGTCCCAACATCACTAAACTGCGACACTTGAATGGCACATCCTCCCCTCAGTGTCCTGCAGCTCTGACCACCATGGAAGAACCATGACAGATAAAAGAGAAGCTGATATTTTGAAAGATTGCCTTGGTGCACAGGAATGGCATTCGCAGGAAAACAGGCTGGAACAATTAGCAGCACTGAATCTGGAGAGGGCGTGGACAAGAAGGATGTGACAGAGTCTTACTCCCCTATGCACGTCATGGAGAAGGTAAAATGGGTGCTGCTCTTTAGTCTTTCACATAACACAAGAACAAGAAGTTAACAAACTGAAATCATATAAAAGGAAGTCAATTTTATAAAGAGTATGGTTAACCTCCTACAATACCCATTGAATCCAAGAATTTAGCGAGGATATAAAAAGGATTAGATGTTTGTATAAATTATTAAAGTATTAATTTAATATTTTCTCTATCCCATCTAATGGGATATATAATGGTTTATAAGCTTCTGTGTCTCTAAAGAAGTCAAGTTACTAGCATAAGGATAAGAAGTCATCCCCTTTCCCTGCTAGCAGGCAAATCTCCTATTTGTTTACTATTTGGTTTTTCATCATCTTCCTCTACAGTCTTGGGGAATCTGTGACATGGTCACTGGTGGACCGTTCACCTGCTCCTTGACAGCAGTTCTTGCATTTTCACCTATGAAGCTACTAAGAAGAAAACTGGTAAATGTCAGCCAGTGTGTTGATGAATAGCTCACCTCACTCCTGGGCCTCAGACTCTTCAGGTAAACCTGTGTAATATTTGGGGGGGGGCGACTAAGTTTTTTCAAATACACTAATGCCAAAGCAGTAGACAGAGGACTAACATCTGTAGATGCAGAGCAAATCTCTCTTTTTTTTTTTCGCCCCCATAGAAAGACATCAAAATAGCAGCAATACAGCTGTGAGATGCAAGCCAAATCCACTGGGTTTCATGGTCAGGGGATAGTTTCCTTCCTCATCATCCACATGTCTCTTATGACTCTAAACTCACCCACCAGAGCCTTGTCATTATACAGTTTATCTTTATACAGGTACTGCTGCAAAAACCCACGAAACCCTCCTCTTACAGGCACCCACCTCTTACAGGTGCACCCATGTATGCAGCCACAGGTCGTCCCCAGGGACCTGTGGGCAAGCAGGAGTGGTGTCAGTGGTGCCCCCGGTGGGACCGGACCACCACACACCAGGCTGCTCTTCCCTGCTGCTCTGCCCTGCTCTGGGGACTTTATCTACATCTGTATTTATCACCCCATCACAGGCCCTATCTTAATCAAGACTGCAATATCCTGTAACAGAGGACAGGCTTGCAGGAGAGGAGAGGGTGATGAAAATACTGCGAGAAGGAACATCACGGCTAACCTCTTTTTTAATGAAAGGATTGACTGAGAACAGTCCATCAAAAGGGCTAGACACCCAAGTGATAGGTGAATTTCCTAGAATTGCAGTGTTTCAACAGGAAAAATGAAAAGCACCTTAATTTTAAATAAAAGCTATGACTGTCATGTAGAAATAAATCTATGACAATCTGAAGAGGAAGCAGTTGAAGACATGAAAAGCCTGATGAGATTATAAATAATACCATTTATTGCATTACACCACTGCTCACGCAATTCATGTTTCCTCAGCTACTCGGTCTAGACTGCTATCAGTTCACCCTTATCTGCTGCAGACTTTGGCTATCTCTTAGCTGCCCCATAAATGAGACAGTTTGGACACCGACACGTAGAAATGCAAGGTGCCTAATTTCTCTGCGGATGCCAGTCTATGTGGTGAATCGGGGTGAAATCCTGACTGCATGAATGGTTCAGGATATGGCAAAACACGTTGGAAAAGGGAAGTACAGATGCAGTTGTTCTTTGCAAGATGCAGTTGTTCTTTGCAAGATGCAGTTGTTCTTTGCAAACGTGAAGACAAATAAATTTATAATTCACTTGACCGAGTCAGTGGCGATGGCTTTGAAGTCTATGGAGTGGTTATGTCGGTAGTTGGTTTGTTCAAGCTTTTTTGCTCTGTTTTTCCTGGAGACTCTGCGCAGCCCCTCGCAGGGAAGCTCACAGGCACCCTGCTGCAGAATGTGGGAGACGGTCAATTCTTTCGTGCTTTCTGCCTTCCAGTTAAAACCAGCTGCCTTCCTAGAATGTGTGCATTAGCGGGACACATGCCATTCAGATCAATACAGAGTTGCAGAGGGAAATTTATAGGCATTGGTATCCACTGTAATCTAAGAGCAACCCTTGCAGGACTATGAGATGCTTTCTGTACTCTGTTGCTCACTTGTTTGTCTCAGTGGCGTCTTCTAGCTTGCCCTTCAGAGTGGACACTGTTGGAGAAAAAGCCTCTCATCTACCATGCAGTACCCCAACAGGGTGAGCCCCCAGAGAGGTTAGCTCTGGAGGCTGTGATGGAAGTCTTTAATAATATTCCCAAGTTTTTTCTGATTTCTGCCACTGAACACCAGGTTCTGCCGATGGATAGAGCAAGGCTTTAGAGCCAGGTACGTGTCCGCCACTTAAACCCTAATGCTTTGCCGCTGAAGTGAGCTGCTTGCAGGAGTTGCTAGGTAACCGTAACCTGCTCATAGCTTATGCGAGCAAGCGAGATACTTCTGATGATGTCATGCTTCAGTTTCATTTTTCATCTCTTAAAAGAGTTTTCTCTCCATTTCTACAAGAACAGGTGCATGGGGGAGTTCTTCGGTGAGGCAGAACTTCCCTGCTCCATCATGCTTATGCAGCTTAATTTCACTCTTGCAAAACACTACAATAAAGTAAAATTGGCCAGGGCTTCTCAAAGTGTGGTTTTGGGGGAGAACTTATAGCTGTTCAGGCCTCTTTTATCTTGTAGACACCAATTCAAGGGCTAACTCCTTGGAAACACAGACATCTTCATCAGCTGCTGTGCTGCCTGCATCTGAACAAAATTATGGCTTACTCAGTAGAAAGATAATGGGAGTTTTGTGATTATGCTTTTCAGTAACATAAAAATCCAAATATTATGTGCCAGAAATGGACTGAAGCTGGGAGTTATGCCCCTTTCAATACTAATTACATGCCTAACTTTAATATTTATTAGTGAGAGTCTAGTTACACCAATCTGTGATGTTAGAAGTCTGTGTAGCACATCTTTGACAAAGCAGATGAGAAAAGCTTCTCCAACAAGATGCTTTGAACATGCTGTGGTGAGTATGGGATGGATGAGCAGGACATCACAGAGTTGTGGGAGATCTAGCATCCTGATCTCGAGAGACTTCAGCCCTAAACCTGGGCTGAACAAAGTCTACAAGGTCTGTGTGTGCCCTGATTCCTGAGCCCGGAGCGGATGCATACTCAAAGTACAGTGTGTCTGAAAGCTTTCCAGGTGGCTGTCTGCCCATATGGGAAGGCAGGGCATGAAGGCAGGTGACTGTCCGTAGCTATGTGTCCAGGTTTAATTCCCACTGAGTCTCTGTCGATGTATTTGTCATTTTTCCTGGTTTCTTCCCCCAGCCTGAGGTATCTGTTTCTTGCTGAAAGCCATCATTTTGCTTGGAGGTCCTCTCTTGGGTCAGCAGGTGTGCTGTCATCTCTGAAAAGGCTGGTCTTCTTGTCTCCTGATCTTTTTATTCAGTGGCCACTGTGCACATTGGCACCAGCAGGAGCATCGCACTGCAGCAGTAGCTCGTGCAAGAAGCGTTCAGAATGGAGTAATCAAACCCTCTGATTCCTGTCCTCCAGTTTGTAACACTCATGCATCCTCTGGGAGCTACTGCCTTCATCCCTGACACTCCTAACTCTATCTACTGGTTGTTCTCTCCCTGCGTGCCTGTCTGATTTGATCTACTTTTTCTTTATCAGTGCCTCTTGCTGTCTTTCTCCCCCACACTCTTCCCTGTGTGTGCGAATTCCTAATCAGTGCAGAGCGCGGGTCCCAGGCGTGTGCCGTGCTGGGCTGCTGCGGCAATTAGTTAACGTTTGGAGAGTGCTGAGCAGCACGGTCTCCAGCATGCTATTTTAAGATGCACAGTCTTGATCACATATACCAGTCTACCTGGCAGGAAAGGAACTGAGGCAGAGCATACAGCTGACGTTCCCTAGGCTCCGGATGAGTGCCGGTGTTAAATGTGCTGTTTAGCAGAGGGAAGGCCATTTTCTGCAGAGAGGGAGGAAGCCGGCGCTCATTAGGACAGGCACAGACCAGTGGGGAAGATGATATGCCGCACTGTCAGCAAGTGCCTCGGTGTCTTCACCTATTCAGGGTGATTAGACAAGAGCCCCCTCTCCTTCCAAGATGAACTGTAGGAAACCTTTCTGCTTTGTGTCACTTCCACAGCAGTCATCAGGATGATTTACATAAATATGCAAGCGGTAATCAAACCTGGGGAGTTCAGGTGGTTTACGGTACTTTTTTTTTTTTGCACATGCTGTGCATACAAAGCAAATAGATTTTCACTCTGTTTAAACTGCACAAGGTCACTGAGTTGAGCAGGGACCAAAGTAGTGGAAGGGACATTTTGATCCCCTGCTTCTTGGCATGACACCTCTCCCACGGCATAATACAGTTACTGTCATGGCCAAAGAGTGCAGCAGATCTGCAACGGTCCCATTCTTCTGCCTGGAATTTTGTAACTAGTTGAAAGCAATAAGTAAATGAGGACAATTACAGTTGCTGATCCCGTTAGACTTTTCTTTCATGTGTATTTTACATATCAAGACACTCTGCTAAATCTAATTTACGAGCAAGAAAGAGTTTATGAAGAATTAACCGACAGATTCTTCACTCTTGATGTTTTCATTTTGTTTTCTGCTTGATTCCCTCCTTGTTCTGATGTTCAGACCAGAGATTAACACATACTCCACGAGGTTCTTGTGCGGCTGCCCAACAACAGCAGAGCAGAGGGCTCCAGAGCTTTACAGAATGATCAAATACATAACTTCAGCCATGTCAGTTCACGTATCGTTAAAACTGGGAACTAAAGATTTGATGATTTTTCAGAAGTGAAGTAAATGAAGACCAGCGTAAGAACTGAACTAAAATGAGGATTTAAATATCATTCTTTTAATTACCTGACACAATCCTGCCATTTTTGTTTTAATAAATTACTTAAAGTGCCAGCTAAAAGAAAGTCAATTACCTAGAAATCTGGTTATCATTTATTGAGTTGTCTAAAAAACCAGCACTCCCCAGTTACACAGTGAAATATTTATGACTTATATGACTAGTGGTGCTACATTCTCAAGGCAGATAATCAGATTGTACATAAAACAAATCAGGCAATCGTAGTTTAGGAAGGTGTCATTAAAGTCCACAATTTTGAGGGGCTTGTAACTTTCTGATGCAATCACTTTGGGGAATGAAATTTTAATTGCTTGGTCTCTTCCCGAAGATGATTCCTTTTAGATATTCATAATCTTACTAGCTTTGTAGCTATATTTGAAGAATGCATTACATCAGCACACTAGTTTGTATGATTAACAGTGGTATCTGCTGATGAAAAAAGTATGGTGATACAGGCCAAGGGGCAGAATTAAGAGGGTACATGTAACTCAACATCTCAAACGCTGAGGGCCAACAGTAAATACTTCACTGTGCAACTTGATGATGGCAATTTGATATATTCACAGAGGGAAAACATTTTTCATTGAAGACAAATTTTTAAGCCATGTTGGTTTGAATAATCTGATTTTTCTAAACAAATGACAACAAATAAATGTTTCATAAAATACTGCAGAAATTATAAGCAGTGTTAAAGAGTACCCTTTCTTGGGATTGAGGTTTTTAAATTTTTCTCCCAAGTTTTGTATTCTGTTCTTCTCTCCTTGTACAGGACAGCTTGTAGAAGCAGTTACGATTTATTATGCTCTAAAGAAAACAGCTTATCCAGATGAAGGCATACTGGGATCTGCTTGTTTTTAATAGTTCACATTGTGTTAGCATTGTGATAGTTAGTTACATTTCTGTTTTTGTAGAAAAAGCTATGTCATGCCATATGTGTTTTTGTAGAAAAAGCTATGTTGTGCCATACAGCACGATTTTCAGCATTTCTGTGGTGGCTGTCCCCCCCGGTGCTGAAGACTCGAGTGAACCCCATCACCTCAGGCGCGGAGTGGTTTCACCGCCGGGAAGGAGGCTGGAAGCAAGATGAAAGATGCTTCTCCCCAACCTGCAATTTCCATGGATGCTTTTCGCTACAGAAAAATGATGCTGTGAAATTGAACGTCTGTTTATTCAACAGCAAAGCTCTTCCAAACAAAGCCTTTCTCTAGGGGCAGCTGCACCCCCCCCAGCACGCATCCCTCCAGGGAGCTGCAAAGCAGTGGCGACTGGGAAGTCCCCCCAAAGACACCAGCAGCCACCGCAGGGGCTGAGGGATGTGGTCCCAAGCGCCCTCCAGAAAGGCAGCACGGGCGCGCCACGATGCCGCCACTGCTGCTTGAGGCACGAGCCACTGCTGAAGTTGGCTACAGCCTCCGAGGAAAGTGATGATCAGTTGCATTTTATTTTTATACCCTGAGCTTTCATCTTTACACTGATAAAGGAACAGCTGCCTCTAATCTCGCTTCTAAATCCCGGGCCTGGTATGGCGACCTCTCCGGCATCGTGGATGCCATCCTTAACTGGCCAATGAGACTCAAATGCCAGCTATTACCCTTATGGCAACTATGTCTGGCATTAGTTGTGGGTCTTTTTTCCTGCCTGTTTCATTTTTTGCAGTAGCAGTTGGGGCTCAGGAGTCAGAGAAAAGCTCTGCAGTCAATCCTCTTGCTAAGCACTCACCGGAGGCGTGCAGAGGGTTGTTCGGGGCTACATTGACACTAAAAGTTTCATTTCCAGAGACCGTCACACGGTGATGCAAACTGCCAGGGGAATTTAAGCATGGATGATTAATGCATAGTAAGATAACCTGTGGACTAGCTGAGCTGCTATTCCTCCAGAAAGAGCGCCTTGTAATATCTCATTTATGTAAGAGCAGTGAGACACTCTGGCCTCGGAAGCGCCATGGCTTGAGTTCACCATTTCAATAAAAAATGTGAAGGGGAGGCATGAGGCTTCTCAGCAGGGTAGGCAAAAAGCAGATCTTCCCACTGTGGATGAGTCTCAGCAGAGGCTGCAGAGGTGATGCTGCAGGAAGGCACTCTGCTCTGCCTATACATAGACCATGTCCAGCAAAGAAAATATTCTCCATACACATCAGCCCATTGGTATGCTTCTGCCTTTTGGAAGGCGAAGAAGGGACCTTCATTTGAAAGGACTGCAAGAACTTGGAAACAGATCTATTGTGAGTGGAAGCTCTTCCCCTATCGATCGGGGAAGAGCTCAATATAGGTGAAAGAAAAATGATTTCCATCTTTCATGAGATTTGTAGTTAAGTATGAAAAGGCATTCCCCCTTCTTTTCACTAACTTTTACTAAAAGTGAGGAATTCCTTCCAAAAACTTGCCCACCACATACTTCTGTGTGGGTCAGTGGAGGCACCGCTGAGTAAACCCAACCCCTTGGAGGACAAATGAGTCCTGGGAAAGAGACAGGAGGAAAGCATAGAGCAAGAGCAATATGAGAGACTGGAAAGAGGTTATTTGCTCTTTTTGTCACAAAGAGTTTTATAAAGGGCTTCGCAGTTGGTGTTTTTATCCATATAAGATTTAATACATATTCATTCTGATGGTGATGAATTGCATTGATCAGAAGAGATTATCCTCCATACATGCAATACAGAAGGCTTGGATGGAATAGTTTCTGTTAAAGTGACTGGAGCAGTATTAAAGGTGCAAGCTGACAGTATGCCTTCAGAGCTAGTGGTTTGTTGACTTCATATTCCTCTTCAGGAAAGCTGGCATGCTGAATGAAGACTAGGCATCTGTTGTGTTCCTGGCTGCGGGCTGTGGTTTGCTCAGGTCAAAAGGGATTATTCTCATGTGTCCCCGTGCCCAGCCTTCACCTCGCAGAGAATGTAGTATGCCAGAACGTGCGATATCCTTGTAATAGTAAACATCAAGAAGAGGGATTCGTGCTTAAAAATATGAATTCTTCTTCTGACTTAGATTCACCAGCCTTTTAGTTTGAGCCCATAGCCAGTACTGCTGAACACCAGCAATTCATTTGAAAGTGTTCTTTTATATAAACAAATATATACACGGATGTACACAGGGAGACATTTACAAATGTTTGCAATTCACTGTAGTGACAGAGGACATAACTGAAATTGTATGAGGGATGCTGAAATTATTTTTGATAGAAACGTGCAATAACTTCAGCCATGTACAATTCCTACATATTCCACATGGCCTTAGTTGTTGTTTAGGATCTCACAAGATGAATAATTTTTAAAAGTTGCAAAAAAGGCATTTATCTCCCTTATAAAACTAGGTAAGAGAAACTATAGCAGCTTCTATCCCATACACAAGCAGGGCATGACTGCATTCCTGATAGTGTAGCCCTGAGATGTCTGGTGTTCCTCAGGGCCGTGCTCTGATGATTCATCCACTGCATTCGGTCCATCGTACCTCCCTCCTCTCCCAGAGTCATTAGTCTTTCTGCTCTATTGGAGGCACAGAGGAATCTTCCACTCACCTACACTAAAGATAAAAAAGCCAAAAGAGTCTTTGGGTCATGTATTATCTGTGCTGAATGTACTGATTTGCATAAATATATTAGTTTTATTTCCTCTGTTGGCAGACTGTGCTGCCAAAAGTTTTTAATATTTACCATGCGTGTATTGTGAGCAGTCCTGCTCACCTGTGGTATCCCAAATACCCCTCTTGCTTTCCAGATGGGAAAGGACACAGAGCAGAGCAACTGAGGAAGAAATGTCTCAGGCTCCTTCCACTATATGAAGGTGGGATTAAAAGAGCAGATGCCCAGCCTGCTGAGATGGAGCCATGAAAAGGATGGAAGCTTTTCCTCTGTCACCCTGTGCTATGTTCTAGCATGGCCATAGGATTGAGTCTCTTTGAGATATGAAGAATATCTACCTCAGACAGTCAAATCCTTCTTCCCTTTTTATTGTGCCAGTAATTTCCCCGCATACCTTCCACTGAAAAGCAGATCACTTTGAAATGCATCACCTGGGCTAATACTTTGTTTTCAAATGCACTGGTCATGCTTGGGTATTCTTGGTTCCTACTCTTCTCGAGTTCATAGTTATCAAGCAGTATTAAAAGGTAAATACGAAAGCCTTTTACACCAGCATCATAGTCTTGATCTCTCCGGACAGTCAAAACCTCAGTTTTGTTTCTCTGCTACTTTTTTTTTCTCAACCTGTTTGTAGAATATATTTTCTTTTACAATATCCTTACATAGCAAAGGCTAATCTGAAAGACTTTTGTTCATCAGGCATTGCCTTTCGCTAGTAAGCATGTCCTATTAGAGCTGAAGTGTTTCTCTCTGGCTTGATTGCCCGTCTATGAAAGCTAGTAGCTGGTCCACTCAGCTTGAACAAGGAGAAAGTTGACAGGAGGCCCTTCAAGACCCTATCCTTCTTCTGCTGGCTTGCAAGCTGGTTCTGAGCTAGTAATTCCCCCCAGAATAATAGCTTTTATTTTGTCTCATTACTATAGTGGTTCAAGAAGGAAAAGAAACTAGAGGGAGTCTAGCTGTGCCAGTGAAAAAAAATCTCCATGATTAGCAAGTAACTTGTTCATTAATTCCCAGTTCAAAACAATGTTTTCATGACCCTATTTTGCTTCTGCAGCCACATCTAGCTTGAGAAAGATTGAGCTGTTTACGTGCAACTTAAAATGGATGTCCAAGACATTGCTTTTTTAAATAATTGTTTTGTATTGCTGACTGATTTTCTACTGAACAGGCACAGCTACTTAAATGATGCTGTGATATTCACACTTTGTCTTCTGTTCAGTTCCAGGAAATTTGTCTCATGAGGACTAGACATGCTGCCATCTGCAATACAGACATTTCTATCAGTGGATATGACCAGGAAAACCTACTGTTTGTGAGTAACTTCTTCTAAAAATAAGCACTGTCTCTTAAAAGTGAAACGGGAGAGTGACATGTAGCTTTAAAACTATTCTCCTCGTTAGCAGCAGAAAATAACCCACATTTGTGACTATTTTGTAAGGCAAATACCATGGGCACGGAGTGGGGTGCTAATCCCCTCCCAGCCCCAGTGCAGTTTTTGTACCTCCATGCCACAACAGTGCTGGGAACACTGGCTGGGACCATCGGCAGGGATCGTCCTTTGGAAGGATTTGAGGGTTTTCAGCCAGTGGTCCCAGCTCCATTCACCTCTGAGGGGGTGTGAACCTCCCTTTTGTTCACACGGTGGAGAGGAGCTGCAATAGCAATGGGCAGGGGAATGGCACAGACACCTAAGTTACTGAGATGGGAAGGGAAAATTAGCACGGGTTAGATTAAAGGGCAGGATCAGACCTCCTGACCCCACAGGACCAATCTGGGCAGGTACCAAAGCCTCCATACAACCTCTCAATGGCACAACAGACCTTCTTTTGCAAACTGCTGACCAACAGAGTGAATCAGAGCTTATCATCAGTAAAGTAACACACGACAGCTCTCCTTGTCTCTCTCTTAGCACTAGGTCTTTTGTGCCACCACGAGACAATTAAATTGACACCAATTTCTTAATATACTTGCTCTAATGACTGGACTTGTCACTCCTAGCTGCACCCCTGCTTTAGCTTCAGACAGGGCTGTTATCGTTGTAAAAGCTGCTCGGGCAGTAATGCATTAGGCACAAACAGTAACTGCCAGTTATCCTTTCCCACAAACCCACAAGGGGAGGAGATTTTTGTCCCCTCTGTTAGAGACAGGCCATAAAAAGATCGCTGATTCAGTCTCTGGCACAAATGAGAGGGCAGAGACCTGTGGCCAGGAGGCAGGGGGCAGAAATGGGGTAGGAATCTCTTAGAAAGGCAACAAAAAGGTCAACTAGCTATCGTTTGTGAAAATGATAACCAGTAAATAGTCCACCATTTAACCCCCTACTTCTACTGTTGTACTTAGTCATTAAGTCTCAGTGTGATGAATTAAATCCTTCATTTGCAAAAGTGCCTAGTTTCTGGTTTGTCTGAGGCAAACAACTTGAGCAGGTTTTTTTAAGGCTCCTGTTTGGTTTTAAGGCAGGGCCAACCTTGTCTCTAAAAATTGCAGTTTTCTAACAGGGGCACCAGAAACATCTGGCAACTTGGACTTCTGGAGCAGAGAAAATAATCACTACTGGCACTGCAAACAGAAAACATCTTCCCATGTCCTATATCTCCCTGTCTCATTGGCAGGAGCTCAAGGAGAGTCCATTTCCACCCTCGGTCAGGTGTCAGTGGGGCAGTTCTGGAGTCTTGTACTTCACAAAGTCCACGGAAGAAAAATAATCTTGTAGTCTTGGCTCATGGAGTGAACATGATGTGAAGCACTGCACTCCTCTGCTTTCTGAGAGCAGGACACATATAGACCGAATCAATTTCTATCTTCCAAACTGTCATTCTTACCCATATGCATCTCCTAGAGCCAATCTAGTAAACAAAAAGGGAAAAGTTTTCACACCAAGACTCTGACCAGAGCAGAGGGGAGTCTGCTGAGCAGAGGCAACCGCAGACCTGGCCGGGGGAAAGCTGTCCTGGTGCATTACCTGTGCTCTGCTCCAGGCATGGCATCTTCCAGGCAATTCCACTGATGAATGGGCTTCAGGGGCACTTTTTGTTGGGTATGAGCATGAGATGGCAGAATCTGAGCTTTTAAATTAGTCTGATTTCAGATGGCTTTGGTCTAGGTTGCTTTTTGTGACTTGCCCTAGCTACAAAAGGCATGAAAGCAGCAGGAACTTAGCTGGAGAGTGTAATCTGGAGAGCATATGCATGATGCAGTACGGGAGAGAGTTGGGAGAAATTATTGGAAAATTAGCAGAAGACAATGATGATCGGTTGTCAAAAAGAATTTCTTTACAAAGAAAGTGCTAAGAAATCCTGGCTGCTTGGACCCTACAGTTACTCCGGGTGAAGAGAGAAACAGTCTGCACTAGCTGGACCTGTTCTTCTTCCCCCCAAAACCCAGAGTTCTGGGGCAGCTCTGTCATAAATACTTTATAGCACAGCGAGCTGTGCAGCCTGTAGGCTGAGGCCAGTTGTGTGGCCATTTCTGTCCCTAATGGTGTGCTCCACTACAGCCTGTGTAAATCAGCGAGAAATATTCTCATGGGAAAGTGGGGTCTTGAAAAAAGGCCCTGAAATATAGCAGATCAATCAACAGCAGTGTTGGCATTGCATAAAGGGCAGGGTGAATAATAATAGCAACAAAGAACTCCCAGCATCCAGAAAGCGTGGCAGAGGTTAGGCTCTGCCACCAAGACAGTTGTTCAGGAGAGATTTAAATGTTTTGAAGGAAAGCTCAGCAGGGCAATCATGCAGGGAGCTACTGAAAGGCTGTTCCAGCCGCAGCCCCCGGGTGCTCGGCACTGGCTGAGGATGCTGCCACAGAGCATGGCCTCTTCAGCACTTCTCCAGGTGTCTCCAAGCATGCGCATCCCATAGACCACAGCCCTGTTGCAGGTGGTTCATAGAATCAGAGGATCATTAAGGTTGGAAAAGACCTCTAAGATCATCAGGTCCATAGTGGCAGGCTGTTAAAACTGAAGCCTGCTCTTCAGCAGCCTGTTAAAAGATGCCTCAAGCAACCTGCACTCTGGCCAGTTTTTGCTCCCCTCTCCAGCAGCCGCCTCAGCCATTTTCCCACCAGTGAGAAGCTCCTTTTCCTATGGAAATTCAAGCCTGGACCTGGAAGCTGCCACCGTCCAACCTCACCCTCCATACTCCCATTCCAGCGCATTGCCAGAACTTCCTTTGTAGACTCCAGCCATGTTCCCACTGGCCACTGCCTTCCCAGAAAATTCTCCCTGCATCCCTTCATGGAAGCTTTAGGGGAACACATTACCACAGCTATCTTCACTGTGCAGTGGCTCTTTGGAGTCTGGACAGACTGCAATATTCTCAAACATGTCTGTTCTTCAATGGATTATTTTTTAATTTCTTCAACAATTATTTCTTGGTCTGTACCCTGACTCACTGAGTGCTGTATGTCTCTTAAGTAATGCATGTTAATGATCATCTGCTCTGGATTATATAGCTGGTAGTGGTGAAAGATGAAAGCCCAATATTGCCTATTATACTGGGGCTACAGTCAGATATTTAAAAAACCAAACAAAAACTCCAAGATGACATCTGTTGTAGCCAAAGTTCATATATTCCTTCATGAAAATTCAACTACATTTAAAAAAAAAAAAAAAAAAGCAGGATTTGCAATAGATGGAGGATGATTCATGCTTAAATATACAGACGAATGCCACTCAAAATTCTCTCTTTTCCTTAGTCCTTGCTGTTTTGTGAGTCCAGCCAGGGAGGAAGTATGATCAGTGCTAACAAATCTCCATTTCCTCACCTTGCCCTTCAGCATTTCATCAGAGATAACAGTACAATCTGGTGCTCTTTCGACAAGAGCATTCCCCAGCTCTCTTCTCGTCTCTCCAGCCTGCTTTCTCTTTCACTGCTCAGCAAATCATCACATGGAGCTAATGTTTAGCTGCAAAAGTGAAGTGTATGGAGGATATGCATGAATACAGAAACTAGCAGGACTGTCAGTGAATGGCCCTTTTTGGAGAAATTGGCCCCATTTCAGTGGTTAGTGAACAGCTGCCTCCCAGCTGAGATTTATCAGCTAAAGACAAGGTGATACAAAATCCAGCAAAAGTGATAGAGAGCTGTGAAAACTGGAGAGCTTCTTTCTGGCTGTACTCTGGAAGTGCCTGAGCCTGGGCATTTACGTCCCAGTGAAGGTTGCCCAGGCACGTACGAGCAGCAGAGCTGCTCCCAGCAGCTCCCACTGGGAAGAAATGGGCCCCTGCAGTCAAGGGATGGTGCTGCTGAGTGCCAACTATTTGAAGAAAGAAAAGCTGGAACCCTGAGACAAGCGCCCAGATTGATGTCTGGCACAGTCTCCCGTATCCCTGAGCTGCAGAAGTAGGTCAGAAACTTAAGAGAGACAACGGATGCTATCTTCCTTTTTGAATGTCTGCAGCAGCAAAACAAGGTGGGACTGTCCTTCCACGGGCTCATGTCTCCATTACTTGTATGCAAGGACTTCAATTTGTTGTAATTCAGAATGAAGCAATGGTGGTTTTGTGGGAGAAGATTAGCTTGCTCCAAGGCAGCCACAGCTGGATTGTCAATGAGTTGGTGGCCTGTGAAACCAGGTTGCAGGAATGAAACGGGGAATGTGACACCCATGCAGGTATCCTACAGAAACCATGGATGAAAAAAAAAATGGGGCTGGGGCCCCACAGACAGGAGAGTCAATGGAGAGAAGCACACAAACATGGAAACCATCCCTCATTGCCCTGGGGAGTTTGGGGCTGAGCTGTATTTTGTGCTATACAGACTTTTAACATCTCACTTGTATTACCAGCTAAACTGGGACATTTTCTCTGCCAGAAGCAAAAAGGCACTACCAAACACCTAGTTTTTTCTTATTACTATATAATTCAGATTTCCTGTGAGTTTCAGAGCAGAGCTGGATCCTTGGAGAGGATGCTTGAGTGGTGTCCCACGAGGCTTCAGCCCGGAACCATGGCAGTGAGGGAGGCCATACCAAATATACCACACCGGGCAAGGGAACCAGGATGCCAGCCATGAATCATGAAAACTACCTTGAAGTTAAGTCCATTTTGTTTTTTGTGTCCTTCTTTCATGTCTCAGGATGTTCTGACTTCTGAGGTTTTTATGGTTGCTCTGGTAATTGAACTGTTCTCTGTGGGAATAAAAATGTTATTTACAAAAATTCTTTGCGAAAAAGTGACAATTAACTGCCAGCAATTTTTGTAATGCTCGCTGCAATCACAGCTACCAGAGCGCTGATTAAAACCAAGGGCCACTCCTGCAGATACATGATGAAAATCACTCATAGTCTCTTGAATATTGCAATTTTGCATGCTGGCAACCCACCAAAGTGCCCCGGCTCAGGCCTAGCCAATAAAAGCATGGGAGCAGGTTTTCATGTGTTTCTCCACTAAGGTTTGTTGTTAATGGAACAGGATGTTCCAATAACCTTTTAAAAGGTTAGACTAATTCAGTTGTTTGGGGTTGCAAGAGCTGAGCTGTGTTAGTCTGGTTATTGGGTGATAAGTGAAGGGAGATGGCACAGAAGGGAGCAAGGTCGTGTTTTAGGGTGTTTTCATATGGCAGTTGGTATAAAAAGAGATGAGCTGACCAGTGGGGAATTCGGCTTGCTGATAAGTGACCAAGGGGAGAGACACCCACAAGGGTGTTGTCTCTCCGCGGCATCGCCAGTCCCTGAGCCAGGCTGCACCTGAGCAGCCCCGGTACTATCATCCTGGCATGAGAGGGATACGTGGGGATGAATAATTCAGCTGCAAATCAGCTCTCCAACTGCACAGCATTTTTTTCTGGGTTGCTATTTTTAATTTAGATACTCCCACATGTGTGTTTGGTGGATTAGAGACATATGAGAAATAGAAGAAGGCGGCTGACGCAGGCAGGTAGCAGAGCCTGGGGGTGGTGGAGGTTGAACCAGTGCTGGCCTTGAGCAGGACCTTCCTGCTGAGGGCAGCATGGGGCTGAGCACCTCTGCGTCCTGCTTTGGTGGGAGCCGAAAGTGCTCAGCATTGCTTGCTTGGATTTACACCCTTGTGTTTGGCAATGACAAAGAAATGGCGTAGGTGCCCACAGTTATAGCCGGGGCTGGATGTCAGCGGGTCTGGGTTTGGTTCTGAGGTCTGCTACTTATCTCCTCTACGCAAACCTTGTAAATCATCTCTCTTGTAGTTCCAGATTCGTTACTGAGAAAAACATTACCACTGCTGCCTTTGGTCGGCCTCACCTAGCTATAATCTCTGGGGAAGAAACCATCGCTGCTTATTTATAACTATAGAGGAGAACTCATAGGGGGAGCCTCCTCTGTTGGAAGGTGGCATCTTCCTATCACATTTTTTAATCACAAACATCAGAAGGAGAGAGTCGTCACGGTGGTTTAAGAGGAGAAAGGTTCTAGCTGCAGCAGCTCAATGAGGAGGTGAGGGACTATAGGAAACAATGGGACAGAAAAGCTGCCAATTTGGGCAAAAGCAAAACTATCATTACATGCTCATCTTTGTAAGGATCCAGATTTCCAGAAGAGATTGGCTGGCATTTTGATTTGTATACTAGTTCCTACAGATTATAAAACCAAAAATCAAAGCATAAAGAAAATCCTGTCATGTCTGAGAATCTTTTCTTTGTCCCCTTGCTGTGTATACAGTGTTTTCCAATAAATTACTTCAGATGAAACCTAATACTAATAATAACTGCTTTTACAAAGTCTAGACTGCTTTTGCAAACCCCTGGCTGGTAAAAGCATTCATGTGTTCCTACGGACTCAAGGAAAGCTTTGAAATTTAGTGTAGTTCACTCTCTTATTTTTAAGTTATGTGGAGTCTCAACTCTTCATCTGTATGTCACTGTATATGGGGAACCTCTTAAAATTGAGGTAAGAGGGAAGCAAGTATTTGAAACCCAAAAGTGAAATAACTAATACGAGATCATCCGGTAGACTACTGCCGGGGTTGGGGAAAGCATCCGTGTTTCTGAGGCACGGTGTACTGTGCTACCCTTTCTCAGCCTCTAAATAAAGGGCTTTATGTAAGAAAAGCCCTTTACTTCTATCAAGAAAATCCTGGACTCTTGCGTTATTGCTCGATTCCAGATCAGGAAAATCTGCTGTTGCTCCCAAATTTTGTGGGAAAAGAAGGAAATAGAAAAGGAATCTGTAGTGATACAGAAAACAGAAATTTCATGACTAATGTTTCACAAAGCCTGGTGGTCAGTTTTACCATGTGATATCCAGGAGACTGGAACAAAAAGCACTCTCAGTTATGCTCCATTCAGAAAGTAGGTCATTAGCCAACCAGCTAAATGTCTAATAAGCTCCATTTATCATGCACCTTTGGTCTCCTGACTTCTCCTGGGAAAACAACGAGCACCAACAAAAACACACCACATGGCGGCTTCTCACACCAACATTTTATGAAGAGCAGCTGCAATTTTAAAAGACAAAACATGACAGACAAAGGTTTCTCTTTCCTTCCTAAAACATGAACTTAATCTCCAAAAACTACACTTGCCTGCAGCCTCCAAACAGCAATTCTACAGGACTGAAATGGAGTCTGCCTCGAGATATGGAACCCTTGGAGGCATTAGGGCAGGAATGGATTGATTTATATCATTAGAAAGCCAAGTATGTCTAAAGGATATAAAGCATTCATTTTGCAGCTGGTACTTCACAAGATACTGAGCTGAACTGCCCCTGAATTAGCTTTTGCATATACATTGCAGGCCATTTTAGAGTTTCTAAACTTCTATCAAAAATGGAATTATTTTTCTTCTCTCTAATGGCATGTCTAAAGGCATGCTGCAGACATCTTACACACCTTTTCACCTACCTATTTCTCCATCGCTTCCTCCAGACTTACGGAAAGTCATCGGTATGTAATTTTTTCTTTTTAGTTGGTCTTCCCTAGTTTCACTGAAGTTCAGATGGATAGAGCGACAGCCACTGAGCAGCTTTCAACCTGTGGATAAGCTGTAGTACAGTCACTTGGTAGACTTCTATCAGGAAAGCACTGACATTTGATTTCCCACCAGCAATTTGGTAAGTCATAGACTTATAACAGCCTGTGGTAGCCATCTCCCAACACATCTGTGCAGCCAGTGTCTGTGCTGCTCTGACTTTCCACTTTCCTTCCCAGCTCCAAGCTCCCTCTGCACACAGAGAAGCTCCCTGGAAGTTCACTGCATTAAGAAGACATTTTGGAGACATCATTCACCACCCTTCATCGACATCTTGCCATGTCCCTACCGTGGAAAGCTCTTGGTACACTAACATACGTTTGTGATGCTGGATGTACGGGGGTCCCACCACGCACGCAGGGAGTGCTGCTGTTCCACAGCGTGCTGTGAGTCCCAGCGTGTCCTGTGGTCGGGAAACTGCTGCTGAATGATTGTCCACAGTGTCCTGTGTGAAGTGTCCCGCGTTGGATTGACACCTCAGCTGCAAGCAGGCAAGCGTGGGAGAACCCTTGGTTTAGGACAAAGTGAGTATTATTTCAAAGGAAGCTTGCAAGTAAGTGAGAAGTACTCCTCAACTTTTCTATCCTTCTTTGTACAAATGATAAGCCATTTTTTCTCCACATAAAGCAAAGCACTTCATAAAGAGCGGGCACTAAAAATCCTGGACAAGCCTTCAGAAATCTTATTGTTGTGCTCACGTAAAGGCAGTGCTAATGTGGGCTGGGGATTCTAGGTGTCATACTACCTTCCCACCTTATCTCCTCTAGTGGGCTTTTGAATGTTAATGAGTAGAAAACAATGTTTAAATTAGCATAAGGTAACAGTATAAGTATTGAGTTTACAAAACATATGTAAAAACTGCAAACATTATGTGCTTTGCTTAGACTTGGGAATGTTAACAGGAAAAAATACATTCAAAAACCCCTCAAGAAGTAAGAAGACTTAAAAGCAGGAATCTGACTGTATGGGCTGTATGTATGCAGAACCTAAGTGGTGTTTTGGTATTTTGTTCACTTCGTGCAAATTCTTCACCAGTACAAGCTGAACTAAAAAAAAAAGTTCAATTTGGTTACTGAAGCAACCCTGTACTTCTCACATAGGACACAATGACAGGACGTACAGACAGGTCACCGTAGCATCACTGTGGGTCTGCATGGCTAAAACCAAATTTTGCCTTGAATTCCAGAATATAACTTGGCATTTTTGAGTTTATTTATGGCAACAGAATCTAAAATGAGCTGTACACTCCAAAGAGACACTATCAACTGTTAAAAGAAAAGTTGCACTTGTGGAAGAAGTCTTACGTTGTTGAAATATAACTACTTAACATTTAAAACTTATTTCTTTTTTAGATACATCATACAAATCTCAATCATCTTCTATTAAGAAGCAACATACTCTACTTTCTTATACAGTTTTTGTGACATCTTTGCCTATAATTTCAGCTACAAAGAGAAAATGAGTGGCAGGTTTTATAACATCAAATCATGAAAATGAGGTGTTAATTGGTATTTAGGAGTTGCAGTCCAGAGCGTGCAATCCGCCTATTAGTTATCTAATCATTGGGAAGCAAGAGGCTTTCTATCTAGTACCAATGGATTTGAATAGCATATGCATTATAGCTAACAACCAAGACCATTCTGTGTAATGGAATTAATATTTTCATAGCCTACATGGCATTAAATATATCTGCTTGATAGTCACATTAATAAATTAATAAAAATATTTTAAAAAATTGACAAAAGTTAAATCATAGTAGATGATCAGTAGGAAAGACTGCCAGACTTCAAATGGCATCCATAATGCTTTACTAATCCTGTTTTGCTTCCTTTCCAAAGAAAATTAAACTAAAAATTCCTTGAACAGGACTTAGAGCTGCAAATAGTGCAGCTCTATGGAGAATATAAGGTATCCACAATTGCATGAGACTGCAAGGGATTGTTATAGCACCATTAGCTTTCCCAGCTGTAATATATGCAATATCCTAAAGCAGCACAATAGTTTCTCTGCTGCACTGTGAGCAGGCATCCTCTCTCCTCCGTGCATAATTCCCCTGACAGAGCATCTTGCTGGGTCCCGTAGCTAGTTGTGCTTGTGCTGGTCCCGCTTGGGCTCCCCCAGCTAAATAGGCTTCTCAGATCTGGTCTGAACCCTTTCTGGGACTTGGGGGCTCCCAGCCCAGCAACTTGTTTCCCCCCTGTTTCACTATTGGGCTGAGATTCTGACTTCTGACAGCAGGTTATTAGCAACTTCACTCTTCCTAGGATTTTCCCATTTATCATCTCTCATGTTTGTTGATGATGGAGTCCTTACTGTATCAGTAGAGTACGGCACACAGATTTGGACAAAACACCACACTCATTTTTTCATGAAATTTCTCACACTCAATTTATCAAGCTGTTCTTATGCACCGTTGGCTTTTCTGCAGATTTTCCTCCCTGTCCCAGCATCACAAGAAGCAGCAGATTGGTAGAGGAATATAAAATATTAATTTTAAAATGCAGAGATGCCCTGCAGCCTTCACATCTTTACAACAGTCCACCATGCCCAGAGGGCACAGCTGAGCAAGGCATTGACAAAAGCTATCCCAAGGGAGGCCAGCTCCCTTCTTCGGCTCCTTCTGTACTCAACAGAAAGAGCAGGGTCTGACTTAGGTTCCCCACGCTGCCACTGGATGAATTTTTTCCCTTAGTGCAAAGCCTTCCTCAGCTAAAATAGGCCCTGGTGACCACTGTCCCCAGCCCCATGCCCAGGGTGGGCTCCACAGGGTGGGGTTCCCACATGCGGCTCGGGGACAAAGTGACCCACACAACCTGCCTGCCTTAGATATAAAATGAGCACAATGTCCTGGCACAAGAAAACAGTTTGTCCTTTGCTGCGCTACCCACTGTATCATTGAGCTGCCACGGCTCAATTGTAAAAAAAAATGCTGATAGGGAACAATGTTGAGTCACCATCCATGACCATTGTTCCTGGGCTTTGGTCATTCTTGATTTTCTTACATCAGTAAAGTATGAATCAAAGTATATCCTGTGCTGAAATTGCATGTCCTTTGCTTGAATCTGCTTTCTTGGCCAGAAAGGCATGGAACATCCTCTCCTGCCTGTCTCTAGCAAGCCATTTCAATGGGAGTACGGAATGCTGAATGAGCTTATCCGGTACATCTGGTATGACTGCAAACCGTGCAGGCAGTTTTGCTGAAAAACGTGCAAAAGAACCTTCCTCCAGCCAAAACTTAATTTTTATTAAAGCATCATGAGTTTTGAATGGGGAGCAGAAAGTGATTTACAGAAATGCCAATTTTGCTTTACATCTAGGGAAGGGAAACCTTCAGGTTTCCCGCTGTACTGTAGGATGGATAGCACTGCTGTATCTGCCTTACTTTGTGATTCAAAGCTAGTGAGCAAAGCTCCCATTCTAAATGTTACTTCACAAGGTAATTTCAATTTTTTCCAGGGAAATCAGGACTTCGAGTGACTAGTTACAGTATTTCGAGGGCCAACCTACACCAGACCCTGGCTCTCCACAGAGATCATGGCACATCATCTTTCCTGTTCGTAGGTTGACTTTCATCCTAAAAGTTGCTAGAGTTATTGAAGGTCCTCTCTGATTCAATAGTGAGAACCTGTTCTTGCTTTCCACTCTAAATGTAATATGGATACTTGAGGTTTTTTTATTCTTTTCCTTAAATAGCTCTTCTCTATTCCTGGTATTAGGCCTACCAATATATTCTTAGAAAGAAATCAGTATCCTATCATAGCCTTTATTTTTTAGACTAAGCATAACTTTATGTCATCTCTCATATGACATGCTTTGTGGTACCTCTCTGCACTGGTTGCAGATTAATTCATCTTTCTTACAGAAAGGTGACAGCAGTTGTGTTGCAGATGTGCATTCAGCCACACCTTCTACAGTGAAACTT
Source organism: Aramus guarauna (assembly GCA_013400195.1). Lineage (NCBI taxonomy): Eukaryota > Metazoa > Chordata > Aves > Gruiformes > Aramidae > Aramus > Aramus guarauna. The sequence continues at coordinate 353,422 of VXBL01010046.1, forward strand.
TCTCTTTCTGCTGGAAATGCCTTGTCTGTTGTGTGCTATGACCATGTACACCTTCTTCATGGCTTCATCCCATGGTCGATTCATAGTCATCCTGTGATCGTCTATGACACACAGAGTTGTCTCCACCTGAGTCATCTCTCTTCTTCCTTAAAGAAATTCCTCCTTAACCCTGAAGTGCACACCCTGACATTCTGCTCTAATCGAAGTCCTTCCCATTTATCTGTCAGTCAGAAAGGTTTTAATATATGACAGTCTTCTTTCATGTTAGCAATATCTCTTCATCTTCAGATTTCAAGAGCACACCAACTTCATATGCTAATGTAGTTAATGAAAACATTACCAGCACTGGTCCTAAAATTGACCCTTGACAAATTCATAGTAACTTGCTTCTTTACTCTTCTTTCTTCCTTTCCCCAACAGCCAGTTCTTCCCCACCTTTTGTGTCCTCTGTTAACCTCCATCTTCTTTTGCTTCATTAATATTTTCCCATTTAGGAGTGTATCAAGTGCTTTGCTAAGGTCCAAATGAGATTTACCACTTTTTCTATTTTGGAAAATCCATTATCTCATTTAAGGCAAGCTATCAGATTATTCTGGCACCATGTTCCCCTGGTAAACCCAGGCTCCTTTCATCTTGTTTTCTGTTTAACTAGAAAGAATAATTTAATCATTCTTTCTCCTTTGGTAATTATACTGTGTGTAGAAATACAGAGGGAAAAAAAAAAAGAGGTAGGTCACATTTACTTCCATCTGGGGCATACTGATATGTATATAGATAGAAAACATGCATATATGTATGTGTATGTGCATATCCGTGTTATGTATTTTTATATATATACACATACATGTAAATATGTGTATATAACAGCTTCCAAGCTGCATTGAGCTTTTGAGTAAATATTAGAATTTTAACTTTGCCATACAATAAAGATCAATTTGTACTCATTAATTTTAAGTTTTGCAGATATTTCCTTTCTGTTCTACTCCAGTTCTTCTTCTGGAGCCAGCTGACAGCCAAGGAGACAAACCCAGTGTGCAGGATGATTTTAGTCAGCACTCAAAACTGTTTCCTGCTGTCAGATATCATTACAAAGTTTAAGTGCAATCTGGTTGTTAGATAATTGCAATGATGAAGTTTGGCCGTCAGTGTAAAAAGCTGTTTTAATAGTCACGATGAATGGAAAATGCCCTATTTTAAATATGAGAGCCTGGTTCTTAATGAAAGAAACATCACACGAGGAGCGTTTAATTAATGAGTGTTTGTCTTGTTACTCTTTCTTGTCTGACGTGGTAGCATGCACTTTTGTAATACACAAAAATATACTGTGACTGAAGGTGGGAGAAGAGGGGCGCAGCACCTCTCTATAAGGTGGCTGCCCAGATGGAGGGAACTGGGTGATCTTTAAGGTCCCTTCCAACACAAACCATTCTGTGATTCTATGATCTTCTTCACATATGTATATAGGGTATGTACTGTATCAGTGTGGCAGCCTTCGCTCATGGCTTCAAGCAGCTGGAATCGCCTGCCTCTTGGTACACAACTGTCTTGCCATCTCCAATGACAGGCTTCAGAAAACAGAGAATGAAAACCCAAGTTTCCAAAATCTGCATTTCTATCAGTAATAAGGACACCTATGTTCCCAGACGCCTCTGAGTTGTGGATAACTTAATGACAATATGGTATCACCATAACCAGAGTCCAGCAGCTTGTGAGGACTGGGCTCTTGGCTCTGTGACTGTAAATTCAAAACTTCAAACAGTCTCACAAACAGGTTTTTTCCAAATTAAAAGCAAAAAATGTAGAGCTTTGAATGCTGCAAAGGGGTAATTTGGCTCACCACTGTGTATAACTAGCTCCAAACAACAGCAAAATTGTGCTAGAGAATTAGAAGATGACAAAGATGGAACAGCACAGATTACTCTGCTGGAAACTGGATTATTGATGAAAGGCAAAAAAGTACATTGATTTTAGTGACTTCTCCCCACCTACATGCACATACCTACTCACAAACTTTAGCCTGGATCAGTAAGAAGCTGTTAGCTGTCACAGACACTGGTCTGATACCTTTGTGTGGAACATCGAGGATGTGCATTTTGGGTTCAATGCACCCCTCTACAAACACCCAACACAACACAGGTGCTGCACAAAGTCCCCTCAGAATAAGGCTCACCTAGGACGCAAAATGGGCCCAGCCCCATGTCCCAGCTCCCGGCTTAGGGGCCAAGATCAGCCTGCTAAAACAATGCTGGTAAATACAATTTCACTAAGTCTCGTTCTTGCGTATTTTCAAAGGTCTTCCATATCGTTCAGTGGTTTAATGAGTAGCACAGGGACAGGCACAAGTCCATGGATGTTCCAGCCAGATGGGGCCATCCTGGTCACCGAGCATAGACCCCTGGATGGGGGTGGTGGTGGTGCTGACTTCTTATTTCTTCTTCCATTGACGCATTGTGTAAGTTCTTCATTTTGCAAAACCAAAGAATGACGAACCTGTGTTATTTTGGATGACAAGAACCTCCTCTGTCATCAAGGCCAGTCCCTGGCTGCAGCGAGCATCAATCGTATCAGGTAATACCTGTTATAAGCAGGTTACGCTCCACCCCTAGTAATGTGACTGGTCTTGCCCAAATCCATGCCTTTCTATCCCAAAAGTATAACTCTACCTCATCTATCTGTTTCAAGCCTTTATTCTTCCATTACCACAATATTTAAGTGCTTTTAAAATAAAATCTGTTGCAAAAATGAAGCTTCTATTGATCTTTGTGGGGTCACTCAGAATTTTTCCCTTTGAAATCTAGGCTCATGTGGTAGACATGGCTTTAAGAGGAGTTTTTTTTAATTTAGTCTATTAATTTCTCATTTTTTTAATATTCTCAAGCGCTATTCTTCACATCCCTGCAATCCAATCATCTACATTTTTATCTGATCTTATGTTTTAAGGCAAGACCACCAAATACATGTATAGGTAAACAAAGGCAAAATGAAATTCAGAAGCAAAAGCCACTCTCAAGGAGTTTAAAGGAAAAAAAACAAGCAACTCTTTAATTACATGAAATGGGACTGGGATTTGAAGTATGCAGGCAATAAACATTATTTGGTATTCCAAATGCTGTTTTTAATCCTCTTTTGTAGGAGGCTGGAAAAATACTAGTCACGTTGTTGATGTAGAGCAAAAGAGCAATGCCAGGAAACACAAGCATCAATTCTGGTAACTATCAGCAAAGGCAAAATTATATTTGTATGGAAATCTGGGAAGCATGTCTATTTAAGTGACAGACCACTGGGGCACTTCTGCTCATTTTCCATACAGGAACTAATTAATTACCTAACTACTTAATCATCTCCAGGCTCTATGTTGATTAACAAAAACGCTAACAAACAAGTTAGTGTAAAGTCTAAAAAAGAAAACAAGGGAATAACAGCCTTATGGAAAATAGTTTATTACCAAGGTTATTGTTAGGGCAAATACAAATGTCATTGTATATTTCATTTCCCATAATGGAAGGAGACTGAGCAAACAGCCCTGGTTAACAAGCAAAACCCACGTGGGAAAGGTGGGAATCATGAGTGTAGGTCCCTTGTTTGGAAAAGTCTGAGGATCTCTTGTATATGTACCATTACAATACACCCCACCATTTGTGGGGTTCAGAGCTTGATATTTTGTCTTGAGCCCCTGGTACATCTGGACGCTCTTGAACATAGAAATTAAAGAACAAACCAGAGGCATAGTAGCCTCTGAGCTCCCTGTAATTTTCAGCGATATTTCGAGAGCTCTCTCATTTAAAAAGAGCGTAATTGCCCCTGGTCATTTTCTCTGCCTCTTTTTCTGTTTGTCATACACATAGCAGGTGAATTACCTTCCTTTCACAACTTGGCCAACCTTCCACCCATCTGAACACGCAGACAGGGCACAGCAGACAGGAAAATCTGACCTCCCATTGCTGGATGAGGAAAATATCTCAGTGAAGTTAGCAGACTTGGGTGAGACCACAGAAAAAAGTCAGTATCAGATTGTGGAGTAAAGCGTTGGTGTGCTTTTGGCTGTCCTCTTCACAGCATAAGACAATTATTCATTGCCATTTCTGGGACTTACTGCTGACATGGGACCTTGGTGTTTTTAAAACAGTGATGCCAAACAATTAGTGCTTAATAGATAGGCAACTGACTACTACTTTTATCATAAGTAAGCCAAATGCCAAATGACAGTGTAAATGACATGGGTTTTGATCTTCATGGATTACCATGCTACTCAAAATACCTGTGCTCTTCTTTCCTTCTACACATGCTTCTGGTTGGTCTCAGTTTTTCTCACCAAGTTTTAATTTCTGTTTGCAGATAATCTTGCATCTTGTTTAGCTTCATTCGATACTGGCTGCCTTCCTCATAATCCGAATCCAGACACCGCAACAAGTTTCAATAAAATGAGTGGGAAAGCAACACAGATTAAGAGTTCAATATCTTCTCAGAGTAAGTTTCCAGCAGTATCTTGACAGAAGTAATCTTCGACACGTCCTGAAATAACACACAATACAAACCTTTGCGGAATGTGCTTGGCTTGTTTTTGTTAGCAGCTAATTAAAATCATACCAGCAAGTCCAGAAGAGGAGGACAATAGCAAACAATATACTTTTTTAATTTTTCTCCAGTTTATTTTTTTGAAATAGTGGGTAAAAGTGGCACCTATAGCCAAGACTTGTCACAACACTTGTCACTCCACCTGTTTGTAAACCCCTCCAGCAGTGCCCATTTCAGCAGTATCACTAGCTACGTCTGACTATAACCAAGCCCAGTTTGGGTTGTTGTATAATATGGTGAACAGAGAAGTGCTGGTGGCTCCGCACGGGCCAAGACCCAAGTGCTCCTGAGGTATGGCAGGTCTGCATTTGTGTATAGCATCCATCTAACTTCTTTGGAGGCATTTAAGATTGTGATTAATTTAGTATTAATCTAAACAGATTATCCTCAGCTTCAAGCAAATGAAATATGTAAGAAGATTGTCAGGATGAGAAAGCAATATTTTAGTGAAATGAATGGATTAAAAAGATAAGACAAAGGTCTGACTACTTAATCAGCTATAATCTTGATGGCAGGCCTTGAGAAATATAGGTCAATATGTTTAACATTAGATACTTCAACAGCCCAGAGATTTAAATGTATTTAAAAAAATCATAATTCTAAATTTGAGACAGTGATTGGACTTTCAAAATGTTTCCAAGACAACATAAAATAATTCTCTTGTTATTTTGCTACCTCCACTCACTCTGAGCTCTACCATGTTGTCCCCAGTCAAGATGAAAGGCACTACACACACAAAGTAAAGAGATTTTCATTTGCAAATGACAGCCAGTTCTTCCATGTGAGGTCCCTTCTCTTTGGAAGTAGAAACGTCTCAGGTGCCTGAGCTGAATCCAACAGGGATCACAAATCAGAGCTGTGAGCTGCCATAGCTCAAAGGCACCATAAGAATGAAAATTAAATTCAACAAGGGTTCACCTTAATAGGCCAGGCAGAGGTTGGATACACTGCTTGTGCATCTGTCTTTCTTTACCAGGCAGTGATCTCTGTGGGGAGTAGGAACCGAGCAGGGACATAAGCCCCCAAACAGCCCCACACAGATTCACAGAACAGTAGGGGTTGGAAGGAAACTCTGGAGATCATCTAGTCCAACCCCCCTGCTAAAGAAGGATCACCTAGAGCAGGTTGCACAAGATTGTGTCCAGGCAGGTTTTGAATATCTTCACAGAAGGAGACTCCACAACCTCTCTGGGCAGCCTGTTCCAGTGCTTGGTCACCCTCAGAGTAAAGAAGTTTCTCCTCATGTTGAGATGGAACTTCCTGTGTTCCAGTTTGTGCCCATTGCCCCTTGTCCTGTCACTGGGCACCATTGAAAAGAGTCTAGCCCCTTTGTCTAGACCCTTTAGATATTTAAAAGTATTGATGAATACTTCTTAAGAGTCTTCTCTTCTCTGGACTAAGCAGACCCACCTCTCTCAGCCTTTCCTCATAGGAGAGATGCTCCAGTCCCCTCATCACCTTTGCAGCCCTCCGCTGGACCATCTCCAGTAGTTCCCTGTCTTTCTTGAACTGGGGAGCCCAGAACTGGACATAGTACTCCAGATGTGGCCTCACCAGGG